>JAQZBX010065681.1:0-16255 GCA_029593785.1 Cabassous unicinctus | reverse complement strand
TAGTATGATGTAGAGAACCAAATTTGTTCTTTTTGCTTGTGAATATCCAGTTGTCCCAATACCATTTGTTGAAAAGACTTCTTTCCATATTGAATAGTCTTGGAACCATTGTCAAAAATCCATTGACCAGAGATAAGTTTTATTTTTGGACTCTCAATTCTATTTCATTAATCTATTTGTCTATCTTTATGCCAGTCACAAATTCTATTTACTACTGTAATTTCTGTTGAAACTGGACATTTTGAGCATTATAATGCAGCATATCTGAAAATCTGAATTCCCCCCATCCAGGATTTATTGTTAATCATATTTGTTTTAGTTGTTGTTTATTAGTGACTTCAATTAATTAAACATGTAAAGTCTTTAATCTTTGTTGCCAAATGGCTCTGAATGTGGGTTTTGGCATGTCTTTAGCACTCAGTTATGTAATTCACAACACTGCTTTAGCCTTCATTTCCTGCCTGCAGGGAGCCTCAAGGTCAAGCATAGGTGAGGGCTTAGGGTCTTCTTAGGTCTTTCTTCAGCATATCTCCTCCCTGGGCAGACATATGGCCTTCTACATTCTGAAGACTATGTCAGAACTTTTCAAAGCTTGTATTTATATCTCATTCCTCAGCCTTTCCTCCTGTGGTTTTTTGAAGTCATATATATCCCAGAAAAACATTTTCTTAAATTTAATACATTCCTGTGGGTGTGAACCCATTGAAAGCAGAACATTTTGATGAAACTACTTCAGTTAAGGCATGAGTCACCTCAATCATGATGGGTCTTAATCTTACTATTGGACGCCTTTATAAACGGAATGAATTCAGACTTGAGAAAGAAAGCCAAGGAAGCAAGCAGCTGATATCAATGAAACCCAAAGGAGAAGTGAGAAACCAGAAGACACCACAATGTGCTTTGTCATGTGACAGTGGAGCCAAGGATCACTGGATCTTCCTGAAGAAAGCAGAGCCTAGATGATGCCTTGATTTGGACATTTTCCCAGCCTCAAAACTGTGAGCAAATAAATTCCCATTGTTTAAGAAAATTTATTTCCTTGTATTTGCTTTGAGTAGTTTAGGAAACTAAAATACCTCCCAAACTTTTGGGGCAGACTATTTTTGCCCCACATTTTATCCTCTTTCTCAGGTAGCAGCAACATTTTCCTGTAAATCTATACATTATTTTCAATCAATGCCTCCCCCTTTCCCCCAATTTTGTCTTTGGCAATAGGCAACCTCAGAGTTAAGAGAAATAATGACAAACTTTTTGAGAGGGTCTTCAAGGAGACATCAGACACATAAAGAAATGATCATTCTATTTGAATGAGCTCCACTTTCCACACTGTTGCATGGGAACATGAGTGGTTATTTTCAAGGCTATCATTTAGCTGGGCCAGTAGGATGGGAAGAGGGTAAGTTAAAACACACCAAAGATCATCATTCTTACTAAGACTGAGCAATTTTTTCTTGAATTAGTTTTCCATGGGTTGCTGCAAGCCTTTGATTAATTTTCAAAGTTCCAAAAAAAAAAAAAAATTGATTCTGGCAGGTTTTGCCAATATTTTTGTTGCTTTTATGGAGGAGCAGAATTTCCCAATTCCTTATTCTACTCTTTCTGTTTATTTGTTTGTTGATGTCATCTCTCCTAACATTTTGAATGGGTATAAACTGAGACCTACTAATTTCACTTCTACATAAGGCAAGGGTAGTATAAAGTACTAGTTAATATTATGACGATGGCCTCAGATGGTCTCAGAATCAGACACCTGTTTTTGAATCCCAGATCCCCTACATGCTACCTCAGTCACCACTTTCCTCTTCAATAAAATAAGACAAGAATGGTACCTACCTCATAGGGATGTTATGAGGTTTAAATATGATAATCTTTTTAAAGCACCAAGCAAAAAGCCTGGTACATTATAAGTATTTAGTGAATTCTAGCTGTTTTAATTCTTACCAGCAATCTATCTTACTGAAATGATAGCAAGAAAATATGCAAAGACAAATGATATAAATACTATTCACTTGAGCACTGCTTTTAACAGCAAAAAGTGGCAACATTTGACATATTCATTGATAGGGAATTAGTTTAGTAAATAATATCTATACTATGTATATCCTCAAAGAAAATTTTAAGGAATGAAAAAGGGGTATATATTGATTGTAAATATGTCTACAATACAGTCTGCTTTAAAAAGTTTCATGATTCAATTTTCAGCACAGAGGCTGATACCATGGGTTCAAGGGCCAGATGCCTGAGTTCTAATCTTATGACCATGGACGAATTTCTGAACCTCTTTTCCTCAGTTGCAATGTGGGGATTAAGAATAATGCTTTCCAATGAGTTCCTGCATGTAAAGCATTTAGAACAAGCCCGAGACTACAATGTGTGTAAGAAAAAAAAAAATTCATCCTGAAACCAATTTTCAATCAGAAAAGTAAAATTTAAAAAACCTACTCCTGTCGACCTTTATACCCATCATATGCTTGCCTGTGAGCATTTGCGGGTGGGATCTGGGGTGGAGAAAGAGGGAGAAGTCTAAACAGGCCTGGAAACTGCAATAGAACCTGCATGTAAGATGGTTTAACACCACCTGCTGGTCACTGCTAGAAATGGCAGGAACAACAACAGATATTCTGATAAAGTGCGCCCTCCTTTAAGCCCAATGGACAAAGCAATACCGTCCTCATAAATAAATTAAGTAAATAAGTAAATAAGTAAGTAAGCAAGTAAGTAAATAAATAAGCAGTTACAAACATAGTCTAAACTCTTGTTATTTAAGCCAACCCATCATTGGTATTTGTGATTGCAGCCTAACAAAACTAAGACAAACATCTGTCATATACTTTTTTGAATTCTCTGTTTGTTTAAATGATTAAATCCTCCAATAAATTATTTTGATTAAAGCCTGTTTTTCTTCTTTTCAAAATGTCAATAAGGTACCTGGAAAGGATAAGAGGTAAGTAAGTGTTTCCTAAATGAATCAATAATTATTATAGAAATGGCAGGACCAAGAATTAGTACTTGATAGCATTTATTTCTTATACCACTTGCAAGAAATAACTCCATTCTTCCTTAAAAAAAAAACAGACAAAAAACAAGTATGAATTTAGTCCCCCTTTGTGCCTGGCACTGTAAAGGTGGGAATGAAATGTGAGCAAACACAGATAAGATATCTAAGAGATGTTAATAAAATAACAGCACAAAAATGATCTAACATGACAACTGAAAAAGCACCATGATAGTCTATAATAGGGTGATCTGACCTTATTAAATGTTAGGTAACATTTCCCTAAGAAAATAATATAATAGGGTGATCTGACCTTATTAAATGTTAGGTAACATTTCCCTAAGAAAATAAAGGAGTTAAAGAGGTTACCTGAGAGGGGAAGATAATTCTAGACCAAGAAAATAGGGGTATTGGTAGCATATGGCATGTAGGAGGAGTGAAAAGAAGCCTACATAATGGGAAGGCAGAAAATTAGGGTCTCATGTAAGGAGATAATGCCAGAGAGGGAAACAGGAGTCAGACTATACAGGGAAGGTTCAAATGTATCAAGGTGATTGATTTAACTTGACTTTAAGAGCACTTAGAAGGCATTAGAGTTAATTTTAAACAGGTAGTGTCATGATTCTGGCTGCCATGTGGCAATGGACTGGAAGAGAAAAAAAGAAGATGCAGAATAATTAGTTGAGAGGCTATTGCAATATTCTTATTCATTTGGAACAGGTTGGGAAACTAAAGATAGAGAGAAGTGGACAGATGGAAAGACTTTAGGATGTGAAATCATGGTATAGTGATGGATTATGCCTGGGGTAGAGATGAGGAATATTTCAAGCATAATCCCCAGTGGATTTTAAATAACCAAGATGCATTAAATTAAAATATGAAAGCTGTAAAATGTAAAACATCTGAAGTTCTGGTCTTCTCTGATATCATGAATTACCCAGAAAGGACTACTGAGGTCACACTTCAGGTGTATCATCATTGAGAGTCAAGGGAGGTAACTGGGAGCCATGGTCACTCACACCATCTTGTTTCCTTAAGCTTTGCAGGTTAAGGAGTGAAACCAAGTGAAAGCAACCTTAGCTGAGTATAAATCATCATTTTCTCTGACCTTTGAACCTGGACTGGTTTCTGTAGTCTGACTTAGCTCATGGAGGTACAACCAAAGTTGTTAAAAAGAAAGCAATTAAATTAGAGCTTCAATTCATCCCCTCTCTGCCCCTTTCAATCCAGGCTGGCAGGGGTTCTGCTCATACAAATTTTGCAAAAATCTTGTCATCTTTGCCTGCAAGTCAAGTGAATCCAAAGCATCAGACAATAGAACTCTCTACAAATCCTTCCTGAATAACTGCATTTCCAATCCTGAAATCAATTGAAATGGCTGACTGGATCCATGTTCAACCAAAACCTCATGTAGGTTCAGTTAAACCCTAATGTGAAACCATCCCCTCTGGGTACTCAGTTCCTGAAAGCTCAGGGAGGTCCCTGAGAGATCTGCTTCTACACCTAATCTCAGATCACACCAATTGGATAGGCTGAGAATTTTCTAAACCATCAAGTTCTGATTCTTTTTTCCTTGACAGGTCAATTCTCAGTTAATCCCTTTCTGCTTGCATTTTACTATAAGTGCAAGGAAAAGCCAAGCTACACCCTCCACACTTAGCTTGGAATTCTCCTTAGCTAAATATCCAAGTTCATCACTTTCAAGGTGTACCTTCAATCTGACATCAGAACTACAAAGTTCTCTTCCACTCTATTACAAGGATCACCTCTCCTCCAGTTTCCAATAACACATTCATCATTTTCTTCTAAGGCCTCATTGGAATACCATTAATATCCATATTTCTACCAACAGTATCTTCCAGGCAATCTAGGATTTTTCTATCAAGCACCTCACAATTATTCCAGCCTCCACCCATTACACAATTTCAAAGCCATTTCTACATTTTTAGGTATTTACAATAGCAGTACTCCACTTTCTGGTACCAAAAATCGTTTGTTTCCTAGTAGTCTCCAAAACAAATACTGTACAATGGGTTGGCTCAAACAATGGAAATTTATTACCTCGTGGTTTTGAAGCTAGGATAAGTCCAAAATTGAGGCAGTAGCCAGGTGATATTTCTCTCTGAAGACTGTGGCATTCTGGGCCTGGCTGCCAACAATCCTTGGTCTGTGGCTTTTCTATCACATGGCAATGACCCTGGCAGCAACTTTCCTTTCTCTTCTAAGTTCCACTGACTTGCAGCTTCTTGCTGCTCCCTGTGACTTCTCTCTCTGTAGCCTTATCTACAAAGCCTCCAGAAATAGGATTAAGACCCATCCTGATTCATCTAAGCCATACTTTATCAGAAGTAATCCTCATCAAAAAGTCCTATTTACAATGGGCTCACACTTACAGGAATGGATTAAGATTCATAAAATATTTTTCTGGGATACCTAACTCAAAGCCACAACACATAGATTTTTAAACATTAAAAAATATGTATACCAGTATATACTGATACTATACAAAATATATAGCTTTCAACAAAAAAATTACAAGTACAAATGGCATGAAAAAATATCAGCCTGAAAAGACAAAGCAATCTTCAGAATAAGACTCAGATAAGACACAGATCTTAGAAATATTAGATAGGGAATTTAAAATAATTATGATTAATCTGTTTAACAATCTCATGGATGAGGTAGGCATCACACAAGAGCAGTTAAGTACTCTCACTGCCTGGCTAATAGCCTTCAGAAGAGAGATGGAAACTAAAAGAATCAAATGGAAATGCTAGGAGTGAAAAAAAAAAAACCACAACAGAGATAAAGAATATCTTCGGTGGGCTCCTCAGTGATTTTGCACAGCCAAGAAAACAATCTGAAGACAGGTCAATAGTAATTACCCAAACTGAAATACAATGTGAATAGAGCATAGAAAACAGAAAAGAGCATCCACAAGCTATAGGACAACATCAGAGTAAGAAATAAATAATTTGAATTCCAATTGGGAATAAATCTTTGAGGAAATTATGTCTGAGAATTTTTCAAAATTATTGACATGAAACCACAGATACAAGAAGCTCAGAAAATGTCACACATAGGTATTTCATGTTCACACTACTAAAAAGCAAAGACAAAGAGAAAATGTGAAACCAAAGAGAAAAAAATGCAATAGCTATATAGGAACAAGGGTAACCTAAAATTCTAGTCACAGCAAAACTATTTTGCAAAAGAGACAGAAAAATAAAGATATTCTCATATAATCAAAACTGAGGCAATTTCATGGCAGAAGACCTACTCTATTAACAAAAAGCTAAAGAAATTCTTCAGGCAGAAGGAATATGATGTAGCTTAGAAATTTGGATCTACACAAATAAATGAACATTAGAAATGGACAGCATGGGATACAATGTCACCAATTAGAATATCAGTGTGATGTAACACTGGATACAAAGTGGTTAAAGGACCATATTAAGCTAAACAAAGTATGTGCAACACTGGGGAGCTACCTAGGAAGTGTGAATGTTCAAGTTTCCTTTCCTGAGGTGATTCAATTTCATCATAGATGCTAAGAAGGAAGTTCCTTCTCCCCTCCTTCACCCCAGTGCAGGGAAGATCACACAGAGACTTAATGCTAAATGTGCAAACTCTTCAGGTTAGAGAAAAACACTGAGCCAAAGAAAGTTATGCAAACCCAAAGTAATAAATAATTAGTGGCAAGCATTTTCATGACATCATTTGAGCAAGCAAAGACTTTTAATCATATTTTTTATAAAAACTCAGTGCTCCAAGTGAGCTTTGAAAAAGGCATGTCTGAGAATAAGAGGACTGATAGGAAATGTCATCCTTTTAGAATATAGGATGAGACAAACAGCAGATAAGCCATATAAGATAGCCAGAGGAAAGAGAATCCTGAAGCTGAAAAGAAAACATTTCTTGAACCTTGCCTGGATATGTAATATTGCCAAAGTCTTAGTAAGTAATGTATCAGGGCTTAAAAGAACTTATTTTAATTTAACTGCATTATGCCTATACGGTTTTTTTTTTCCCCCCCAAAATGGATTCAGGCATTCTCAACAAGTGTTTTCCAATTCCATCATTGAGGCCTGGGAAACAGGTGGTAAACAGCTAAGAACAAGGACTTTAGAGACACAAATCTGAGAACAACTGGACATGGTAACTCCCTGGTAACCTGGGGAAATTGCTTAGCTCTTTGAAGCTCAGTTTCTCCATACCCTCATCAGAGATGAGGTTGAATGAGAAAACTTATGGGAAGTTATGTGTTTGTGGCCCAAATATTAGTTTTATTTTATAAAAGAAAGCGAGAGAGAAGGAGGAGTAAATGAGGAAAGAGGAGGAAGAGGGAGAGGAGAAAAGAGGGAAAGTCATGCATTAAGAAATCCTCCCAAATAAAAAACTAGATAAATAGATAGGCTTCAAACTAACAATTGCATTCGATATATCGGTGGAAGGTAAGCAGCACACTTTCCAGAATGCAGTGATAGCCCTGTTCAATTATGCTCTGCCTGCTTCCAGTTAAACTATAACACAACTATGTTCTCAAGAACAATTGACACCAATGGAGACTTAGAATGTCAACTCTAAGTGTTTCTATTAGGAAGCGACTTTGCTGAATACCATGTAAATTGATATTTTTATTGGAATATCATTTGTAAAGTCAGAAAACCAACCCTTTACAATTATATGTAAAAGTGCTCCTTTCCTTTGACTCTCATTATAGCATGCATTGACTTTACTGTAATTGTTTGTAAAAATGTCTCCCACTAGGACCAAAGATTCATTGAAGGCAGGTAGTCTGCCTTTTCACTTTGTGTCCAGAGTGTGAGGGGGTATAGAAAGCACCAATAAATATCTGTAGAATGAAGTATCAACGAGACTCTCAAGGCTGCGGTGAGGGGTTTTCGATAACCCAGTGTCCTGGTTTGTATTACTTCTTGAAATATTTGGTAGAATTCATCAGTGAAACCATGTAAGCCTGGTGCTTTGTTTTTTGGAAGATTATTATTGATTTGATTTCTTTAATAGATATAAGGTTATTCAGGCTATTTATGTCTCCTTGTGTGAGTTTTGCTATTTTGTGTCTTTCAAATAATTAGCCCATTTCATGGAATCAATGATAACCCTGACTTCATTTCAAATATTACTCATTTGTGTCTGTACTTTTTTTTCTTTTTTTAGCTTGAATAGATATTTATCAATTTCTTGACATTTTTGAAGAACAAGTTTATTTTGCTTTTCTTTATTGTTTTCCTGTTTTCAATTTTAGTGATTTCTACTAACTTTTCCCCCTTCTGTCTCCTTTAGGCTTAATTTGCTCTTATTTCTCTAGTTTCTAAGGTGGAATATTAAATGATTGATTTTAGAGCATTCTTATTTTCTAATACATGTAAAAGATTTTATACATTTCCCTACAAGCACAGCTTTTCCTGCATCTCATAAATTTTGATAAGTTGTGTTTTCATTTTTACTTGGAAAACATATTTCATTAATTTCTCTTTTGACATCTTCTTTGATCCATGGATTATTTAGAAGTGTGTTGCATAATTATCAAATATTTGGGAAATTTCCAGTGTTCTTTCTGCTATTCATTACTAGTTTAATTTCACTGTGGCCTGAGAACATACTGTGTGATTCCCATTCTTTTAAATTTGTTAAGATATGTTTCATGGCCCAGAATGCGGTCTGTCTTTGTGGCCTAGCTTTGTAAACTTGAGAAGAATGTGTATTCTGCTGGCAAAAGGTGATGAATTTTCCTACTATAATACTGAATTTGTATATTTCTTCTCGCAGTTCTATAAGTTTTTTCTTTTGTGTTTTGGTGCTCAGATGTTAGTTACATATACATTTATGAATTTTATGTGTTCTTGGAGAATTTTTTCCCTTTTCATTATGAAATGGACCTCTTTATTCCAGATAAAATCTGCTTTGTTTTGAAGTTTGCTTTATCTAAAATGAATGCAATTAATTCGGCTTTCTTCCAATTAGTTTCAGCATGGTATATCTTTCTCCATTCTTTTACTTTAATGCCATATTTAAAGTGGGTTTCTTGTAGACAACAGATAATTGGGTAATGTTTTTTATTCACTATGTTGATCTCTCTCTTTTAATTGGTGTATTGGGAACACTTCCATTTAAAATGGTTTTTGATATAGTTGTTAATATCTGTTTGGACTGAATCAGGCCTCCATAAAGTCATGTTCAGGTTCCAACCCCTGGTCCTATGGATGTAAAACCATTTATAAATAAGACCTTTGAACACTTATTAGTTAAAGTAAGGTCGGAGTGAGCCAGAGTGAGCCTGAATCCAATATTACAAGTGTCCCTATAGGCAGAGAAAATCTGGACACTGTAGGAGGAGACAGACAGGGAGAGAGCTGGCCATGCAACAGAGGCAGAGACAGCGTTAGGGATTTCTGGCAAGCCATGACCAGAATGTTGCAGACCACAGAATGCACGGCCCTGCCAGCACCTCCATTTTGGGCTTCTAGCCTCCAAAACTGTGAGAAAATAAATTCCTTTTATTTAAGCCAACCTGTCTGTTGTATTTGTTGTAATAGCTCTGGCAATCTAAGACAACATCTACCATATTTGTAATTGTTTTTTATTCGTTGTGTTTGCTCATTGTATGTTATTTTTCCATTTTTCCCTACCTTCGCTAGATTTAATTGAGCAATTTTGTGATTCCATTTATCTCTTCTCTTAGGGTATCAATTATACTTCTCTCTCTGTATATGTGTGTGTGTGTGTGTGTGTGTGTGTGTGTGTGTGTGTGTAGGTTTTATATGTTTCCCTTAGTTTACAATATATTTTTTTAAATAGTCTAAGTCACTCTCAAATAATACCATGCTGCTTGACAGGTAGTGCAAGAGACTTAATAACAGAATATTCCCGATTCCTCATTCCCATCCCTAATGGCATTGTCTCCATTCATTTCACTTATCTACATGCTATAATCACCCGATACAATGTTAATAATGTTTCTTTAAACAGCTATATTTCAGATCAACTAAGAATAAGGAAGATACAATATTTTATTTTACCTTCATTTATTCCTTCTCCAATATTCTTCCATTCTTTATGCAGATCCAAGTTTCTGATCAAGAACATATTGTTTCTGCCTGAAGAATTTCTTTTTAAAACTTCTTGTAAAAAAAGTCTTTTTGTGATTAATGTCTTCATTTCTTCATTTTTCCTTCACATTTGAAGGATAATTTCACTGGATGTAGAATTCAACAACGATATTTTTTTCCTTTCAACACTTTAAATATTTCACTTGACTTTTTCTGCTTGCATGGTTACTGACAAGAAATCCACTGAAATTCTTATCCTTGTTCCTCTAGAGTTAAGGTATTATTTTTTCCTTTAGTTTCTTTTAAGATTTTTTCTTTCTTTTTGGTTTACAACAGTTTAAATATGATATGCCTAGTTGTTCCTGTTGTTTGTATTTAAGTTTCTTGGTGTTCTCTGAGCTTTCTAGATATGTGGTATGGTGTTCATCATTAATTTTAGGAAATTTCTCAGCCATTATTACCTAAAATATTTATTCTGCTCTTTCCTTCTTTCTTCTCTTTTACACCTGTTGGCATTGTCCCACAGTTCTTAGATGTTTTGTTATTGTATTTTTTTTCACTTCTTTTTTTCAAAGTTTCAGTTGGGAGAGTTTCTATTGACTTATATTCAAACTCACTAATTCTTTCCTCAATCATGTTGAATCTACTGATGAGCCCATCCAATGTATTATTTCTGTCACTGTGTTTTTTATATCTAGCATTTCCTTTTGATTATTTCTAAGAGTTTCCATCTCTCTGCTTACAGTATCATCTCTTCTTGCATGGTGTTTACTTTTTCATTATGGGCATTAACATATTTATCATAATTATTTTAAATTTATTTTCTTATAATTCCAATATCTGTGTCAGATCTGAATCTTGTTCTGATGATTGCTGGGCCTCTTCAGAACTCTGTGTTTTTGTTGTTGTTGTTGTTTTCTTTTCTTTTCCTCTCCCCCCGGCCCCCTTTTCTTTCTTTCCTCCCATTGGCATGCATTGCAATCTGTTTGGCTGAAAGTTGGACATTTTGTATTGGGTAATTGGAACTTATGAAAATATGTTTATAGTGTAGGATTTATGTTAATCTGTTTCATGTTGGGATGTGTTTAGGTCTTCTATAGTTATATGCGCTATAGCCTTCAAATTACTCTAGTGTTCTTGTTTTTGTCTCTTCTCTTGACTTTGAGCTTTCTGAAGTATTCCTCATCAAAGAGTTGAAGTGGTTGTAAGTAATAGTAGAGGAGGATTGTTCTGTAATCTTCTGATTAAATCTCAGTCTTTTAATGGGCCTATGTCTCAGGCTGGAACCTTCACAAGTTACCCCTTTCCTTTACTCTCTTCACTGGCTGAAGCATTCATAATCTATTTCCTTGAAGCTACAACCTCTGATGACTATGTCTTCTCCCCCTTAAGTGAGACAGGAAAACTAGAGGGGCCTGGAGTGTGAAGAATGCCCTTCTGCCAGCTAGGATAAGACTCTGGACAAGTTTCTTCCTCTGGAGTGTAGGCTTTTGTTATGAAGAGGGAAAAAGATGAGGGTGAATTTCACAGTGATTGCTCTTCTCCTCACCCTTTCCATGCCATAGTCAGGAAAGGGTCTTTCTTACCTGGTAGGACTAATGTAGGTTAAGCCCACAAATATGTGTGGGCCCCCATAATAGTGTGACCCTCAGGAGTGTCTCACTCTCACACTAGTCCACACTCAGCCTCCAGCAATTCATCAAAATAACCATTTAAGTATTTCTACCAGTTTATAGCTCCAGAGGCTTCTGTTCCAGGTATAAAGATCTTGGCTGTGTCTCTGAATCTACCTGCCTATCCAGACTGCAGGGTGGAGGACAGTTTGCCTGTCAACTCATTCTCTTGTGAGTGCAAGAAAAGTCTTTAGTTTTAGGATTTTTTTTAACCTTTTAGCTTGTAAGGATGGGAGTGATGACTTGGAAGTTCTTCAAATATAAACTAAAACCTGAAGCTCAGTGCCCTGATTTTAATAAGATTTTTAAATAACTTCTCATGTTATTAGTCAGATGTCTTTTTTTTTTTTTTTTGATACTAGATTTTTCGGTGTGTTCTGGGCACTTGAGTTTGACAGATAATCAGAAAAACAGGGTCATAATTTAACAAGGAAATGAATCAATATAGGCAACCTTCTGGAATTAAAAAAATGAGCTGGTATCAGCACATGACAGATATTCAACAAGACAAATTCACAGGTCTCTGAATTTGGCCAGCATAATTAAATTTGAAACACATGCTCTAACAGTTCACTGTGTTCCTGCTAACTGAATCTTAAGAGGGGAACTTTGAAATCGTGTAAAAATGAATGAAAAAATAATTGTAATACAATACCAGAGGATTTTAAAATACTGCTCCATCTAAGCCATTTCAAAATAAATTGTGAAAAAGTGGAAAAGTTCAAGAAATCAACTAAGTGTTTAATTACTATTTATTCAATTGGCTTGCTGAATCTTTTATGTTTTTCCATGAATGGCTTGATTATATTTTTGGCAAAAATATGACCTATAATGTTTGGTCACATAATGATTTAATGCTGTTACCACAAGCATAAACAACAACCACATTTTAAGATTTAAAATAAGGAGAACATTCACATGGTAATGGTACTCACACTAATTTAACACTAGGCATGTTAACTGTTAAATTAGTAAGATGTTATTTGGCTAAAGACTGAAATTTATTTGTAGTCAGTATGAATGTAAAAGCCACATACATATACACACATGAATATTCAGGAGCCCTGGGAAATCAGTGATGGAGCCTGAAGCTGTGAGGATGAATTAATATTACAACTCTGGGTTGAGTGTCCCTTCTAAGTTATCAGTAAGAAGTCTGCATATTCCCATAACTTATATCATACTGTATTGCAATTGTTTATTTGCCCATCTCCTTAACTAGAGTAACCTCAGTGAGGGTATGGATCATATTTTTCTTATTTACCATTGTTTCTGTAAAGCCTAGCACAGTGCCTGGCATATACTTTCAGATTGATTGAATGAATAAATGTAGTTTATATAGACACAGAAATGTGTGGGTATATATGGGTGTGTTTAAGGTTAAATGTACAAATACATAAAAATAGGCAGATGATCACTATTAGTTCTAGAATTCATGAATAAGGAAATGATGCCTTGAGTAATTTGGGATTAGACACATATATGATTACTCAGAGTTCATAAACAAACATTTTTTGTGCTCAATAAACTATTAAAAAAATACATACACGCACACACATACATACATATATATAAACACATATATACATACACTCACATATGCATGCACATATATAGTTGCTTCTTGTTTAACACTCACATACACATGCACATATATATAGTTTCTTCTTGTTATTTGTGGTTATTGTGTTCTACAAAGTCTCTGAACCTTGAATTAGGGAATACTAAATTATTGCCCTTAAGTGAAATACAGGGTGAGGCTCCAGCAAGCCTCCGGTACAACATTTCATCAACCAATCAATATATAACCTTATTTTAGGTGTGTTTCAGTTTAAAGACACCGTATATCTTTCTCTTCCTCCTTAAATATTCATACAATGATTCCTCAGGAAAGTCTATATTTCACCAGCCTTTTAGAGACTGCCCCCATTTCATCCAACCTAGAAACAGTATCACTGCCTTCAAAACATTTTAGAGCAACATTTAAACAAAGCTTCTGAACATAAACTTAAGCAAGTTTAATCATAAATCACATTGGGCGGCAGGTAATTGGAACTCTTTAAATAAGGTGTTGAATTATTAACATTGAATCCATAGCCAGCAACCCTAAAATCATGCTTGAGTGAGTCTGTCTAATATGTGTATTTTCTCTGTACAGCCTACTTGAACTTAGGAAGACTAGAAAGCACTTCAGCACTGTGATTGGGGATCGTTTGAATCAATGAAATCATCAAAGCACAAAAATGTAAAAAGTGTCATTAAATATATCACAAAAAGGACACTTGGTTACACTATGAGAACTGAAACAAGAAGGTAAAGAGTTGTCTTGTTCAACCTCAGTTGGGAATGACTGTAACTCAAATTTTTCACCACTCTGTGCAGGTCCACAAAGGAAATGCCATAAATATGAAATCTATGGATAATGAAGATTAACAATAGATTTATATATATACACACACATATATGACACACACACATGTAGAACGTATAGTGTATATATATGATGTATATATAGTATATATGCATATGTGTGCATATGAATATATGTATATATGTATACTGTCTGTCATTATTATACACACACCCAAATATATACATCCTGAGTTGTTTTAGAAAAGGTGTTAAGCTAAGCACCAACTAAAGACTTCTCTACAGTGAGCAGGTAGGAGAGCAGACAAGATAAATGTGGGGTTTTGTTATTGTTGTTGTTGGTTATTTCTCCCCTCTCTTTCTCACTTAACAGATATAGCATATGTCCAAGGGTGGTTGGCCTTGTTCTCAGAGACCGAGGCTTTCTCTATCTTATTTCTCTGCCCATGTGTTGCCCATGCTCTTGAGGTTCAGGAACTCTTGCCAATACTTCATCTGCATTGCAGGAAACAGAAAAGATATGTCTTCTCACTAAAGGTCCCAAACCAAAAACTGTTCACCTGGTTTTTACTCATATCTTTTTGGGAACTTATTCATATGGCCACATCTAGCACTAAGGGAAGTAGAGAAATGTAGTCTTGATTTGGTGTGTGCAGTTAGAATCAGGGTCTCTTTTACACTTAAGTTATTAGAAGTCAATGAATTGTTTCTGACAGAGGGAGGTCTGTGATTATAAAGATTGTGTTCTAAACTTGGAAAAGGTGGAAAGGAATGTTATACTGACCCTCTAAAATACTAATAGAACCAAATAAAACTCAACATACATAAAATCCTTACTTTCTGTATCCTCTTTTAGCTTTTCCCTGCTCTTTGCTCTCCACAGTCAAGCTGATTCTAGCTGTCATCACTACTCACCTCCCATTCACTCTTCAAATCGCTACAATCAGACTTGTGTTCTTGGTAAGCTACTTAAAGCTCTTCTGCAAAAAGTCAGAAATAATTCCTATTGTGAAGCCCAATGGACTCTTTTGGCTTTCACTTTTCCTCTCTCATTTGGCACCAATGACCTCTCCCTTCCTAAATATCTTCCTTGGGCTATCCAGACCAAAGGCTTTCTGGGTCTGTGTCAAAGCTAAATAATGACTGGGGAAGCTTTTAGTCGGGTCAATAGTCTACATTGGCCTTCTGCAAGCCATCCAAATGTACATATAATCTAAGACAATAATGGGCTTGCTATGCAAATACAGCTTCCCAAGCCCACTTCCAAACATTTGGCTGCATCTCATTAGAAATTCTGGAGCCAATACTGTACTTTCTAGTTCTTGGCCACTCTTCTTTAGTCTTCTTTAGGCTGTTCTTCACCACCAGCCTTTAACTGATGGTATTCTGCAGGGTATCATCTTGCTCCTCCACTTTTCTCACTCTATAGCTCTCCCTCAACTTCCTTTACTTTCATTTCCTAACCTGCTCTAATATGATGAAAATCTTCAAGGATGTATCTCATGAACTTCAGAGTCAAATAGCTGGTTATTTGGGCATCTTCCTATGAGTTCAATAAAAAGTTTACTAAACTTTCTATAGTGCATTCATTTATTCAGTAAAAGTTTATCAAGTCTACCATGTGGCAGTCCCTTTGCTAGATACTGATATATGATATGAGTTGTATGCTCAGAGAGAATATAATCTACTGGAAGATGCAGATAATTGATAGGCAAGTGACATATATAGTATAATAAAGTGAAGAAAATATGGGGTGCTCAGAGACTACCTAAAGGGTACTTATCCAAGACTCTGGAGTCAAGAAAGGCTTTCTCGAGGATGTAACAGTGAGGTGGAGCCGGTGGCCACTGGACGTTTTTGGGGCAGGGAAAGGAGGGGCAGTTGAAATACAGGGGCTTTTTGGGGACTTGGGGGTTGTCCTGAGTGGTGTTGCAGCGACGTATGTATGCCATTTTCCATTAGCATATACCATGCAGAACCATGTGGGAGAGAGTGTGGTCTATGATGTGAACTGTGGTCCATGCTCAGTGGCAAGGCCCCAGGATGTGTATATCCATTGCGAGCGTTGTGCCACTCTGATGAAGGATGGTGGTGTGGGATGTTGTTGGAGGTGTGGGAGGTGGGGAACATGGGAATCCCTGTAA
>JAQZBX010065680.1:0-16254 GCA_029593785.1 Cabassous unicinctus | reverse complement strand
CTGGACTTTGTTAATATTTTATTTCCTGCCTGCTAATATTGGAATATTGCACTAAATAATTCTGAAAATATCTGTGTACACACTTTTTTATACACTTTATATTTTGTGAATGAAATATTTCTGAGGACAAAAATTGGACTAAATGAAAAGTATTCTACCAGGGGTAGGGACTGAACTTTACAATTCCCTTGATGAAAATTAATCTCCACTTAAATTCTCCAATAATCACAAAGCATCTGTCTTAGTTTCCCAGCTGTTAAGACAAATTCCATATAATGTATTAGCTTTACAACAGGAATTTATTGGCTCATGATTTCAAAGTCTAGAAGGTTTGCTTTTTTCCCGGGATCAGTATCTCCTGGCTATTTAGCAAACCTTGGGGTTTCTTGGCTTTTCTTACATAGTTATGGACACGGTAATGGCCTCTCTTGTTTATTCCAGGTTCAATTCACTTCCAGCTTCTTCTCCACCATGAGCTTTCTCTTCATTAAGCCTCCAGTAATAGGATTAAGGCCTAACCTCATTCAGTAGAGCCACATCTTAACTAAAAATACCATATTCAAAAGGTCATATTTACCATGGCTTCACACCCACAGGAAAAGATTAAGATTAAGAATATGTTTTTGGAGTGACATCATCAACATGGCAATATTAGCAATCCCCTGAAAAATCCTCCTCAGAGATTCTGTGAATAAAAGGACAGATCCCATTTGCTTAGAATTCTGGAGGATGCTAGAGACTGGAGGAGGACTCCACAAACTCTGAATTGAAGAAAAAGGAAAATATCTGGTAAGAAATTTCCATCCCAGACCCACTGGTCTATTCCCTTTCCCCTCACTTGGTCCTGTGCAGCTTGTGAGTCACTCAGAGGCAGTTGTCTGGGTCCCTCCCACCACAGAAACAGATAATAGAGTCACTCAGAGCAACAAGTTAGAACCCCATGCATATCCGGGCACAGGGACCCAAGTCTGCAGAGACCCAAGGTGGAACACAAACCACTGAGCAGTGCTACATGAAAAGTGGTGTGCTCACTCAAATCAGTTTCTGTTGGTTGGACCATGTAAACATAAAACAAACTTTTCTGTAGTGACCCACCTTTCTGGATTGAGCCCATCTAGTCCCCTAGGGCAAGACACACAAAGATGAAACCAGAGGAAAAGAAGACTCACAGAGGAAAAAAATAGGAGGTTAAACTGAACTCTGTTAGACAGAATGGAAAAGTGTAAGGAAAACAGGGCACAGAGTAAGAGGGAGAATTTAAACAAATCATAGGATGTGGGGAGAAAATTTGCAGAAAAACAAACAGAGCGTTCAAGTTTCCTGGGGAAGGACAGAGGAAAGGAAACTTTCTCATGGAGGTGAAATAATTGTACAAAAAGTGAAATCTTAAAAATTGTACTGCATATCCAGGGTAAGAATCAGAAAATCTCATCTGTGAAATATGGGCTATTCTAAAGGTCTAGAATAAGAACAATCATCAAAGAAGAGTCTTAACACAAAGCCAATCAACAATAAAACCCTAGACAAGAGGGAGAAACTGACCTTCAGAGTTAACTTATCAAGATAATAAGATTCTTAGACATCACCAAAAAATTACAGGCCATACTAAGAAACAGGAAGATATGGCTCAGTCATGGGAACAAATTAAAACTAAAGAGGAGACACAGACTTTGGAAAAACTAATCAAATAAGTTCAAGCAAATCTCCTAAATCAATTCAAGGAGAAATAGAAGGCCTCAAAATACCAACTTCAACTAAGAGGTTGAATCAGTCATCAAAAACCTCCCATCAAAGAAAAGCCCAGGACCAGATGGCTTCACATGTGAATTCTACATATCATTCCAAGAAGAATTAATACCAATCCTGTTCAAACTCTTCCAAAAATTGAAGAGGAGGAAACACTCCTTAACTCATTCTATGAGATGAACATCACCCTAATACCAAAGCCAGAAAAAGATACCACAAGAAAAAAAATTGCAAACCAAATTCTCTTATGAAGAGGGATGCAAAATGCCTCAGTAAAATACTTGCAAATACAATCCAGCAGCACATTAAAAGAACTATACACCATGATCAAGTGGGTTTTATCCCAGGTATACAAGGGTGGTTCAACATAAAAAAATCAATTGATGTAATATGCCAAATTAACAAAATGAAGGGAAAAAACACATACACATCTCGAGTGGTGCAGAAAAAGCATTTGATAAAAACACTTTGAAAAATAAGAATAGAAGGAAACTAATTAACATGATAAAGGGCATATTTTAAAAACCCACAGCTAACACCATACTCAATTGTGAAAGACTGAAAACTTTCTCTCTAAGATCTGGAACAAGACAAGGATGCCCGTTATCACCACTGTTATTCACCATTGTACTGGAAATTCTAGCCAGAGCAGTTTGGAAAGAAAATAAAAATAAAAAGTAACCAAATTGGAGAAGAAGTAAAACTTTCACTATTTGCAGATGACATGATCTTATATATAGAAAGTGCCAAAAAATCTACAATAAAGCTACTAGAGCTAAAAAATGAAACCAGCAAAGTGGCTAGGTACAAGATCAACAAGCAAAAATCAATAGTGTTTCTATGCACTAGTAAGGAGCAACCCAGGGCAATGGTTTCTTGGACTTTACATCCAAAGCATAAGCAATGAAAGAAAAATATAAAAAATGCTCCTCCTCAAAATTAAAAATATTTTTTGCATCAAAGGACTTTGTCATGAATGTGAAAGGACAACCTACTTGATGGGGAGAACCTATTTGGAAACCACATATCTGATAAGGGTTTAATATCCAAGATATATAAAGAAATTCTACAACTCAACAATAAAAAGGTAAACAATGCAATAAAAAAATGGACAAAACTTGAATAGACATTCCTCCAAAGAGGATACACAAACAATTATAAAGCACTTGAAAAGATGCTCATCATCACTAGATTTAGGGAAATGCAAATCAAAATCACAATGAGATGTTTTATACCCACTAGAATGGCTATATTAAAAAAACAGTGAACTATAAATGTTGGGAGAGGATGTGGAGAAATAACAACAACCATTCATTGCTGGTAGGATTGTAAAATGGTGCAGCCGCTGTGGAAGACAGTTTAGCTGTACCTCAGGAAGCTAAATATAGAATTGACATATGACCCGGCAATCACTACTAGGTATATATCCAGAAGAACAGAAATCAGGGACTAGAACAGATTTTTGCACACTGAAATTCAGAGGGGCATTTTTCACAATTGTCAAAAGATGGAAGCCAACCAAATGTCCATCAAACAATGAATGGATAAACAAATTGTGGTATATACTTACAATAGGATATTATTCAGCTTTCAATAGGAATATTTAATATTATTATAATTTATTATTATTATTTATTAATATTTCAAAGACCGCAAGTGTCTTAGACATGATTTTGCACATTGTATTGCATTTCATTCTCCAAGAAAATGTCCTTTGCTAGTTTATAAATTCTTTCAGCATAATAATAATCTAAATCAGTGCCCCTAGTCCTGATCTGTCATATAATCAGAACCAAGTAATTGTCATCTAAATGCATGTATAAATGAATTCATTTGTGAAAATTTAAAGGGTAACTATTTTATAATTTGGTGCTGGAAAATAATGATATAACTTATAACAGTGACTCTTTTGATAAATTACTATTAGATTGTGGGCTGGTATGATCTCCTGTAATTCACAGGCCTGCCATAACAAATTACCACAAATGAGGTGGCTTAAAACAAGAGAAATGTATTCTCTCACAGCTCTGGAGGCCAGCAGTCGAAAACCAGGTGTGAGCAGGGCCTTGCTTTTCTCTCAAGGCTCTAGGGGAGAATCCATTCCTGGCCTCTACCAGCTTCTGGTAGCTCCAGGCTTTCCTTGGTTGTGTCAGCATCACTCCAATCTCTGCCTCTTTGGTCCCACAGCCTACTTGTCTCTCTGTGTCTTTTCCTCTTCTGTTTGTCTCAAATCTCTATCTTCCTGTCTCTTGCAAGAACACTTGTCATTGGATTTAGGGCCCACCTGGATAATCCAGAATGATTTTCTTATATCAAGATCCTTAATTACATCTGGAAAGGTGCTTTTCTTCCCCCAAATAAGGTAACATTCACAAGTTCTAGGAATTCGATGTGAAAATATTTTTACAGGGGTACGAGGATGAGAGCAGCATTCAACCCACTACATCTCCCCAGTATGACTGCATGAACTTTGTGAGCAGAGAAAGAATATTGAATTTTCTTCATTAGCATATATTAGAAGACATAATCTTGGCTAATACTTATTGTAATTGGGCCATATATTTTACATAAACACACAAAATTTCCACAGAAAATATTATGAGGTAGGAATTATTCTTCCCCCTTTATAGATGATGAAAATTAGATTGGCAGGTCTTAATTGACTTGTCCAAATTTGCACAAATAAAAAGGTACAGAGCTGGGATATCAGCACAGTTATGCCTTCAGACTGCCAAAAGTTCTGTTTTCTTCAGAGCTGAGCACATGTGGATTATAAATGGAGCCCTCCAGAGCTTTGTGTCTCTTGATAGCCTTCACATGAAAATATACACACGTTCAATTCAACAAAATAATTTTTATTTAATTGTATTTCCTGTAATACTTCAGGCAATAAATTTAAATTACTTAAGTTTGACAGGCATTTGTTTAACATGTGTTTAGGCTAAATGCACTAGTTTTGCAAATATGCAAACTAATGAAATGATTTTCCCACCGTAAGATAAAATTAAAAATCAAAAAAAACACCATAATGGGCATTTAACTTATCACAGTGCAGTTCTCAACAATGCATTTTAAAGTCTATAATTCTAGCAATTTTGTACATTTTTAATGCTAAATCTATTTTGAGAACTAAATGTCTTGACAAAATTTTACATATCTTCCCCAGTTTTATTTTTCACCATCATATGACTTTAGAGTTCCGATATTTACTTACATCTACTATTGAAAGATCACAGTGGATCACAATACCAGAAGTACAATGTGACCTTGGAAAGTAAGTTGTATTTAATGGATAAAATCTTTTCATATCAGAAAAGTAAATATGTGATAGAGTATTGTTAGAACATATTGGTAGTTTCCTTTTGTTTCTGGCAGTCAGTTAAGAATACATCAGGAATAGAGAGGCTTTGAAATAGGGATTTGGCACCTCTGAATGCTGGTCTATTTCTTTTTTACCCTTAATCCCAGACTGGAGCCCTTCATGGTTTCAGTTGAAAACCTTGGGTCTTTTCCAAGACTCACCCTCCATGATTGCTCCTGAGCTGCATTTTTTCTCTACACTTATGAGTTTGTTCAAAGTCCCACTCAACTTCAGCCTTCAAGTTGCTTCTTTCAGAATCAATAAATACCTAAAAAGGAAAAATGGCTTAAAATGTTGGTCTCTGTTCTCTAGTATGTTCCTTAAACAAATGTGAATCAAGGATTTTCTTTTATTTATGAAACAATCAGTCTTCTTTGAGCAGGTGACTTTTGACTAAAGAATTGAAGGAAATGAAGAAATTGAGCATGTGGTTATCTGGGGGAATGTTATTCCAGGCAGAGGAAAAGCCAAGGACAAAGGCCCCGAGGTGGGAACATGTAGGAGCAAGCGATATGTTTGGGGAACAACAGAGACGGCAATGTTGCTGGAGGTGAGGGAAGCAGGTGAGTCATAGAGGAAAGCGTCATAAAATAACTCGGAGCTCAAAAATCATGAGTCCTGTGATAGTAGTTTGGACCACGGCATTAACAGTGAGTGTGGTGAGAGTACTCAAATCAAGGTTTATATTTGAAAGTAGAGCTGCCAGTCTGCTGACCAATAAGATGTGAGGGTCCAGAAGGACAAGGGTGGCACTAAGATTATTGGCCTGAACAACTGGAATAAAAAATTGTCATTAACTCAAACAGACAAGACTATCAGAAGAGCTGGTTTGACGGTAGATATCAGGAGTACAGTATTAAGCTTATAAAATTGAGGTGCCTATTAGATGTCCAGATGATGAGTAGGAAGTTTGATAAAAGGTCTGGAGTTCAGGGGAGACATCCAGGATGGAGATGTACATTTCTTTGCTCTCAGCCTAGTGTGGATTGTAAGTAGAGAAGAGCAGAGTAAGTAGGACTGCACACTTGCACTTCTAAGCCAGAGACAGCTTTAATTACCATCCATGCCTTACAGATTATTACTATGAAAGCCCATAAAGACAGATAGTAGTTGCACAATAAATAATTGATAAAATGAAATTAATTGAATTTGATTATCCCAGGACCTTGTACACGCTTAGAGGCATTTTGTTGTGTATTTTTCCACACTATTTTCTCATGACCAATATTCTGAACATTTCTTAATGCTTTTTATTTTGAATGATTTTAACACTCAGAAAATTTGAAAAAATACCGAATTCCCATGTACTTTGCATCACACAATCCATTTTTAAAATGCTACTGCTTGGTTAACATTAAAATTACTTTTTTTGTTTTTAATTGATCATATAGGGAATAATATATTAATTTCCTTTTATTATTTTATATTAACAAGTTGAAATGATCTTGGTGAAAATAAATATTTTATCGTGGCTATTTAAAAATTAGGAACCCAAAGAAGAAGTAGTAACATTTTAAATTATTAAGATAATTCATCCATTTTGTCCCTAATAATAAATGCATTTACAGTCTTCAATATATGAATTTAGTATCTACAATCTTCATCTCTAATTATTGGCAGAACTGACATTTAAAAGAAATGTAAATTACGTCAATCCAATTCAAAAACTCTCTGGATAAACAAATACCTCTTAATTTGTATCTTGCCTCTTGGAAGACTGGCAATCACAGGCTACAAAGTGTTACTTTGGCTTTCTGCATCTTTGACAATTTCAATCTCTTAAGTATATCATCAGAAGGTAAATTTGACAAGTTATAGTCTCTAATTATTCAAATGGCATCAAGTTTTATTGTCTTAGCAATAAAATTTATTTTACTCCCCCAAAACTCAAATTGTTTTCAATGTGTTTTACTATTGAATATTTGGAAAAGTAGTTTATTTTATTTCACAACTACAACATATGTTGACAAATCTTCCATTGCAATTTTTGCTTTGCAAACTGTATTAGTCAGCCAAAAGGGTGCTAATGTGAAATACCAGAAATGGGTTGGTATTTATAAAGGGTATTTATTTGGGTAGAAATCCACAGTTACCAGGCCATAAAGCATAAGTTTCTTCCCTCACCAAAGTCCATTGTCACGTGTTGGAGCAAGACAGCTGCCGGCGTTTGCCAGGGTTCAGGCTTCTTGGGTTCCTCTCCTCCCGGGGCTGCATTTCTCTCCGGGCTTAGCTCCTGTTTCCTCCACAAGGTCAGCTGTAGACTATCAGGTGAACAGCTCGCTTCTCTTCTCCTGGGGCCTTCTCTCCAACATCAAAACTCCAACATCAAAACTCCAACTTCAGAACTGCTGCAACTCCGTTCTTTGTGATGCCTTTTATATTTTCTTCCCCCACCCACCAAGGGGTGGGGCTCAATGCCCTACTGACGTGGCCCAGTCAACACCCTAATCACAACTTAATCATGTCCAGATTAACAGATCAGTTTACAAGCATGATCCACTTATATTTTTGGAATTCATAATTACATCAAATTGCCCAATGGCTACACAAACCATTGTTTTATTTATAATGAAAATATAAATAGGGTTCTATTTAAGTTATGATCACTTTAAATATGCACTTTGAACCAAATATATTTTATTTTATTGTGTATTGGGATTCTGTAGCTCCAACTGGAACCCCTCTTGGACTTCAAAACTATGTCTCTATCTGCAGAATAGACATTCAATTAAATATTTTGCATGCTCATTATCTTCCAACCAAATTCCTTCTGTGTACTTTATCTCACTCAGCTTCCTCTCCATCCAACCTACTATCCAAGCCTTGGTTACACACACAAACACACTTGAAATGGTAATGCCATGAACAATATGTGTCGTTACTATTTGTGGTGTAATATGATATTATCTATCCCATTCAATTTTTCCATGTGTTATTTTTCTTTATTAAAGAAGTTGTGGATTTATAGAACAATCATACATAAAATACAAGATTCCCATACATCACCCCACCAACAACAACATGCATTAGTGTGGAACATTTGTTAAAATTGATGATAGCATATTTTAATAATTGTACTATTAATTAAAGTTCATGGTTTAACTTATGGTTTACTATGTAGTGTAGTTCCATGGATTAAAAAAAATTTTTTTATCCTATTACCATATATAAAATCTAACATTTCTCCATTTTAATTGTACTCAGTTATATAGTTCTGTGCTGTTAATCACATCCACAACTGAGATAAAATTCACATAACATAAAATGAACCATTTTCAAGTGTACAATTCAGTGGCATATAGTACATTCACAATGTTCTACAACCATCACCTCTATCTATTTTTAAAATATTCTCATCATCCCAAAAGGAAAACTCATACCCATTAAGCAGTCATTCCTCATTCTGCCTCCCTCCCAGCCCCTGGCATCCACTAATCTGCTTTCTGTATCTATGGATTTGCCAGTTCTAAATATTTCATATGAATGGAATCATACAAATGTGACCTTTTTTGTCTGACTTCTACTTTAAAATATTATACTGACTACTGCTTGCCAATTTAATTTTATAATGTACCAAAGGGTCATCCACAGCCCTGGTGGAACCATATATAGCACCTTTTCCCCTTCTACCTTTTCCTATACAGGCTTCCACCAATTTCCATCTCTCCTCACTGTCCAATACCTCTGAAAGCTCTTGCCTTCTTTCCATTCCTACAGCCACTCTAATGCCTCAGGTCATTGTCTCTTACCTGGATTAGCCTACCATAAAAAGTGTACATATTCTCTGTGCCTCTTGTCCCTTCTCACTGCTGTTCATTTTTCAACCAGCTGCCAGAATGAATTTTCTTGTATAGCTGTATCTTAAGTATGTCACCATCTTGCTTAATAACAACAACAACAACAAAACACTCAGTGCCTCTTTATTGCCTTCCAGAAGAAATGAAAGCACCTTAGCATGATCTATAAGGCCCTTCCTTATCTGTCCCCCCAAACCTGTTGTCCAACCTCATTCCGGCCACCACTAGTAGATCAGATCCATGCATTATTTATCTTTCTCAGCCCTGAAGGGAGAAAATTGGCCTTATAGTTAACCTTTCTCAGTACTAATTTTAAGCCATAGCTTTCCACACATATTAAAATCATTTTGCATATCAGTGAAATGAGACTGATGTGTATGGGGCTTAGTTCTTACTTTGACTAACAAGAGCAGCTATGACTCTTTAATTATAATTGGATATGGACCTACTTTGGGAAAATACTCAGCGTTTTCTGAAAATTATCTTAGAATACAAATAAATACTGGTCATTGTTCATTACGCTTCTAATTGTTATAATAGATTTCTAAAAATTTCTTTGTAAGATGTAAGAAAATTGGATGTTAAAGGAGAAGAAAGTAAAAATACTAACGGTAAAAGTACTTAAGAAAATATGTATTGCCCAGAACAAGAATGGCTTGCAAATCTTGTTTTGATTCCTCAAAGTGTGAATAACCAAGAGGCTGTCAAGTTGGAAAGGTTTAGAGGTTTTTCATTAATATAATAAACTTTATTCATGTAGAGGCTTTAGATAACAGAAAAGTTATATCAAAAGTATGAGGGATTCCCATGTACCCCTCTCCCTTTCCCACATCATCCCCTATATTTTAAAAATGTAACAGTACAATTTATTATGATGTATCTGTAAAAGCCACTCATTTTAAAAAGTGCACATATTAAAAATGAGTCACTTGTGGTAAGGATTAACCTATCTACACTAATAATCTAAAAAATAAAACCATCACTGCGACATTTATCAGTACTTCACACATCTAACAAATACTGAAGGAGGCTACTACCATTGATATAACTTCTTTAAAGCCAAAAACTTAAGCACAAATCAGAATTAAGAGAAACTTCAGAATGTTCACATTTGCATGCATTTTTGGCTGAACTTTCAAAGATTCCACATATAACAAAACCACAACTTTGAATCAAATTGAATATTAAAAACATTTAAGCCTTGTGACAAACTTACTCTACAGAAGCAAGGAAAACTGAGTGAATAGTAACAGCAGTATATTTCTAGGAGAGAAAGCAATCACTTATTTCCTTTTTTCATAAAACAAAAGCCAATGAGTCAACATTTTAATAACACCAAGTTATTTACTATTCAAGAATTCACTTTTCAAGTTGTGTCTTTAAAACGTATCCATCCATATATTTGGAATAAATTAAATTTATACATCAAAAACATTTTGCTTAGAATTCTAATCTTAAGTATAAACCATAACTTATCAAAGGGTAGTCCAAAAACTAGACAATAATGCTACCATATAGGTTTATATGCTTCATCTGAAAAACTTCTCTTACAAGGAGAAGTTTTGCCCTGTTTCTCCAGAATAAATGTCCCTATGTCTAAAACTTTAAATGATAATTTAAAAAAAGGCATATTCAAATAATTCATGCTATGCACTTTCCTTCATTGGGCTTTGATAAAAACAGCGCCATTTGGTGTTGGAGCACCATCTTCCTTCTCAATTACAGTCTCTACAGTCCCAGAAGCAGACACAATAACCATTGTTTCATTTGTTGAAGCTGTCTTCTGTTTCTCAGCAATAGCTGCACAAACAACAACAATCTCATCACTTTCAAAGTCATAGCCAGGAATTGACTTTGATGAGAAATATGTTACTTCTTCTGATGATTCACTCTTTTTAATCCTCTGTGCCACTTTCTGTTGCTTCTGGAGTGTTCTTGCCCAAGAAAGGTCTTCTTTCCATATTTCAGAGGTCAGTGGATAGATGTGAAGGGCTACTTGAAAACTTTGAATTTCTTCATCCATTTTGTCCTCTGGCTCTCTGTTGTCATATTATTCTATTGTTTGTCTTCTTATCCTTTAGTTTACCCTTCCTAATAATCTTCATTTCTAAACTCTTCTCCAAATCTCTTACCCTTGCTTTTTCCTTTCAGGCTGCAGCACCCCCCTTTAGTATTTCTTGCAAAACTGGTCTTTTGGTAACATAACCTGTCAGCTTTCATTTGTCTGTGAAGACTTTGAACTCACCCTCATTTTTGAAGGACAGATTTGCCAGATATAGAATTCTTGGCTGGCAATTTTTCTCTTTCGGTACCTTAAATACATCATACCACTTTCTTCTCTCCTCCGTGGTTTCTGATGAGAGGTAGGCACTTAATCTTAGTGAGTTTCTCTTGTATGTGATGCTTTGTTTTTCTCTTGTTGCTTTCAGAATCCTCTCTTTATCTCTGATATCTGTCATTCTGAATAGAATGTGTCTCAAGGTAAGTTTATTCGGATTTATTCTGTTTGGGGTGCATTGCACTTCTTGGATATCGATATTCATGTCCTTCATAAGGGATGGGAAGTTTTCTGTCATTCTTTCCTCAAATATTCTTTCTGCTCCTTTTCCATTCTCTTCTTCTGGGACACCAATAATGCGAATGTTTGTGCGTTTTGCATTTTCATTCAATTCCCTGAGATTCTGTTCCATTTTTTCCATTCTTTTCTCTATTTGTTCTCCTGTCTTATCCAGTTCAGATGTTCTGTGATTATCACTGATTATTTTTATTAAATCCTGCATCTCTTCAGTATGTTTGGTTTGCTTTTTTGCCTGAGCCATCTTTTTTGTTTTCTGCTATGGCTTGTAATTTTTTGCGGATGTCTAGGCGTCTGAATATGTTGGTGTATTTACTTTGATGGCTAATTTCTATCCCTTGTCTATAGTTTTTTTTATTCCACAGCTCTTCTTTGATATATAGTTTAACTTATTCTCAGTCTTTAAAATTGCCCAGCTTAAGTTTTCAAAATTGGGCCAGGGGCTCACTAGTGGGGCGCAGATTTAGTTTTTGTCCATGCAGTTTCCAGACCAGCCAGCAGATGATGCTAGTCAGTGCACCTTTCCATGGAGGCCTTTCAGTCTTAGTCTCGGCTCTCGTGTGTTCCTGTGTTGAATCTCTAGATTGGAGATTCAAAGTGAGCTCTGCTGGCCGAATTCACTGAAGAAAAGCACCCTGACCTCCCCTCCTCTTTTCCCTTGAAACAGCTGACATGGAGGAAGATGTCTGCTCCCCTTTCAGTTCACTACAGTGAGCCAGGGGTTTTACCTCAGTTTAATATTTTGGGGGTGGGGGAGGGGAGCCCTTCCCAGCTGCCACAGGGGGTTGGTGACTCACGTTTTTCTTTCCAGCTTCTTCATTGCTCTGCCCCTCACCCTCCTGGGAGTTGTGTAGCACTGTCCTGGACTGCTGACCCCCAAAGCAGATCCCTCCAACAGCTTTTGGTTCTTTCTCAGTTGTTTTTGTGAGAGCATTCAGCTCTACTTGTTAGTCTGTCACCAACTTCCCACAATCCTTAGAGATTAGCTTTTAAAGCACTAAGGAGATGTGCTTAATTTTCTCAATTTATGTTTGTTATCTGAAACCAATTTTAATTTTACTTTCATATGGCAATTGAGTTATTTTATTTTATTTTTTAAAAGATCTTAGATTATACAAATGTCACATAAAAAATATAGGGGATTCCCATATGCCCCGCTCCCCACACCTCCCATATTTTCCCACATTAACAACATCCTTCATTAGTGAGGTACATTCATTGCAATTGATGAACACATTTTGGAGCATTGCCACTAAGTGTGGATTAAAGTTTACATTGTAATTTACACTCTCTCCCACCCAATTTTGTAGGTTATGACAAGATTTATAATGGCTGTATCTATTGTTGCAATGTCATTCAGGACAATTCCCAAGTCCCAAAAATGCCCCCGTATTACACCTGTTTTTCCCTCTCCCTGCCCTCAGAACCTCCAGTGGCCACTGCCTCCACATCAATGCTGTAATTTCTTCCAGGTAATTGAGTTTTAATGTTTAATCAAGAGGGAGGGAGGGAGGGAGAGAGGGAGGCAGGGGGAGCGAGAGAGAAAGAAGCACCAAATCAGGTTATGTATAATCAAGAGAGAGCCAAATCACAGATATCTGAAAAACTTACTTGCAAAAATCATGTAAACGTAGTTAGCTCCACAACATGTGAAGTAATTAACCTGAGATTTAAATGCTGATTATATTTGAGGAATTTAATAACATAGATGTTACATAAAATTTTAAGGGGATGATCAATTTGAATGTAGGAAATCATGATTAACATCCTTTTTCTCTTTCTTAAATTTTTATAGTAATAAGATGGG
Source organism: Cabassous unicinctus (assembly GCA_029593785.1). Classification (NCBI taxonomy): domain Eukaryota; kingdom Metazoa; phylum Chordata; class Mammalia; order Cingulata; family Chlamyphoridae; genus Cabassous; species Cabassous unicinctus. The sequence goes on along the minus strand of JAQZBX010065680.1, from coordinate 2,968 downwards.
CCAGTAAACAGAAAGAGAAGATTGGATCACCAACATATGAATGTATTTTCCTTATTATTTACTCATAATCCAAGGCATGTATCTGAAACTTGATTTTTTAAAAAGTAAATCCATGGGTATCAAATACAAACGCTTTTCAATTTCAATTAATCACAAGTGATGTTTGAATTTTATCTAGGCAACAGAAAAGTTTGAAATCTTGGGGTGATGAGTTAAAACATAATTCACTAAATGCAGTTAAATAGAATCCACAGAGTTTTGCATTAAATTTTTGCATTAAGTTTGCTTCTCAATGATGATTTAATATTTTCCCTTAAAATAGCATAGAAACCTAGTTTTTTAAAGATTTATTTATTTCTCCCCTCCCCTTCCGTTGTCTGCTCTCTGTGTCCATTCACTGTGTGTTCTTCTGTGTCTGCTTGTCTTCTCTTTAGACGGCACCGGGAACCAATCCTGGGACCTTCTGGAGTGGGAGAGGCCCCTCACTTTCTTGCACCACCTCAGCTCCTTGTCTGCTGCATCTCTTATTGTCTCTCCTCTGTGTCTTCTTTTGTTTCATCATCTTGCTGTAACAGCTCTCTGCACAGGCCAGCACTCCTGCATGGGCCAGCACTCCCTGTGAGCCAGTACTCTGTGTGGGCCAGCTGGCCCTGCGGGCCAGCTTGCCTTCACCAGGAGTCCCTGGGAATTGAACTCTGGACCTCCTATATGGTAGATGGCAGCCCAATCATTTGAGCCATATCTGCTTCCCTAGAAACCTAGTTTGACATTTCACTTATAATTTTTCATGGTAGCACCTATGAGAAAATTTGGGAAATTGTCTTTCTGCATCATACACCAAGTAAATATTTACTCAAAAAAAATGGGAAGTGTATCATGATTTTTAATGTGTTTTGTTTCAGACAATTATTAAAATTTTGGTTGGCTGTTTTCACTGAATTTTTCAGTAGAATATATGTTCCTGTTAAAACAACATATTCATGATTTACTTGGAGTTGTTAAATTTATAATCTAAAATCACAAAACTGATATATAATGTTCTCTTTACACTAAGGTGAATCATTACCTACATATATTTTGTATAATAATGAGGAACATGGCCCTTTATTTGAATTATACAATTTGAATTAAGGAACTGAATTCAACTCAGCACATACTGCTCATTTACCTCTATCAGAGGGCCATGCTATTGCAAAAATCAATAATATTTCCCTGATAATAATTCAGTTATTACAGGTTTGTCACCTAAATATTTTAATCTTGGTCATTTTGGTTTGGGAGCAAGAGGCAGTAAAGAGAGGTAAGCAAAATTTTATATAGATAAAATTATTGAATTATGATGTTTTACTTCAAGGATATGGAAAGATAATGCAAGACGACAATTTGAATGCTGTAGATCAAACAGCATTAGAAATTATGGTCAATTGAGAATTATGAACCCTTTTCACTATTCTCTGCTTTAAACATAGATTCCAAACATATTTTTGGCATTTACTTATCTATGATTTGGATCTTGTTAATGTTATGGATGAAAACTGTGAAAGTATTACTCTTTGTTATTATTTCTAAACTATGTAAGTTTTTTTGGTCTGGGCTTAACAGTTATAAACTAATTGGTAAACACTGCTCCTAAAACTGGAATATTTTCCAATATCCAATATTGAATAACATTTGGTCTCAAAAAATAGAGAATCAAGGATTATTTAATTTAGCAAAATGTCATTAGTTCATAACTGATTATTCTTATTCTGAAACTCAAAAAGTCATCAAGTTTATAGACTTGTCATTGAGCTAGTTTATAAATACCAGAAAGTTAAATATCTTTGTTTTATCTTCCAGATGTGATACTCAGATCATCACCTTGTTTAATCCTACAAACAAAGCCTTAACATTGCAAACAACCAACAGTAAGCTCAGAAATTTTGTACTGGATGTTTAGAGACGATCATAAGTAGTACATTCTGAAAGCCAAGTAACTTGTTGCTAATAGACTATTTAGTAATTTTAATTTTAGGACACCCTGGTATATAATCATTTGCATTACTAATAAGGTGGTGAATTCCTAAAGTTTAAAAATATGTTGAATTTTATGTTATGCACATATCCCAGCAAATTTTAATTTATTGACAAAGCAGTATCAGGTTAATGTACATTTTTAAAATATATTTGCTAGAGTCATGCCCATAATTGCTCAGATCTAAATAAATTGGATGTGTTTTTACTTGACCACGTTAGAAATTGGTTTTTCCAATAGTCTCCCAATTCTATGACTTTGACTCAACAGACATTATCTCGGGTATAGGGTCCCAAGAGATCAGGGTTTTTTTTTCTAGCCTTTCCTGAGATCTTGTCCACATCCACACCCCACCACCATCAACATGAATACCACCCACTAGACAGTGCTGAAAGCTCTGACCCTCTCTCTTTTTTCCTTTGCCCTATTTTCTAATTCCTTTTTCCATGGCAGAGACTGGGGTCAGTCAATAGGCCTCAATCACTGTTCTCCTCCCTCAATTTGCAAAACAAGAGCTGAAGCTTTAGCAGGATTATCTATGTTTCCAGAAGTCATGATACCAAATATTTGCAGTGAATGCTCAAAGCCATAAACACTAGGGTGGCCTTCAAAATGAAAATTGCAATAGATTATTTTCATCAGAGGGTGATATGGATTGAATTGTGTCCCCCAAAAAGATATGTTGAATTCCTAATGCCCAATACCTCAAAATGTGACCTTATCTGGAAATAGGGTAATTACAGATGGAATTAGGAAAGGTAAAAGGAGGTCATACTGAAGTAGGGTTGGCCCTTACTTCAATAGGACTGGTATCCTTATAAGAAGAAGAAATTTTGACAAAGACATGCAGATGCAGGAGAGAATGCAATGTGATGACTGAAGCAAAGAACACCATAAACTGCCAGCAAGCCACCACAAGAAGCCAGGAGAGAGGCATGGGGCAGACTTTTTACT
>JAQZBX010065679.1:0-16231 GCA_029593785.1 Cabassous unicinctus | reverse complement strand
TTCACTATTTCTGTAATGTGGCTTCATGGATTTTTTATAAAATTTTATTCTATTTCCATATATACAACTAAATATTTCTCCTTTTATCCACCTTCAGATATATATTTCAGTGCTGTTAATTATGTTCACAATGTTAAGATACCATCACCATCATCCATTACCAAAATATTTCTATCATTCCAATAGGAACTCTGTACATTTTAAGTTATAAGTCCCTATTCCCTAGCCCCACCCTGCACCCTGGTATCTTATATTCTAGATTATGAATTTGCTTATTCTACTTATTTCATATCAGTGAGATCATAAAATATGTGTCCTTTTGTGTCTGGCTTATTTCACTCTACATGATTCCTTGAACCTTGAAGTAAAGAATCATGAGTAGAATGAGAAGCAAACAGCTGAGAAAAGGGGCCAAACTGCTCTATAATATAGAGAAAAACATATATCTCATTAAGGAAGAAAGGAAAGAATTGTAAGTGAGAAAAGGAATAGAATAGAAATAGAGAAGTTAGAGAATGGGGAGAAGATAAGGAAGAAGAATGAAGTGAATGACAATGGAAGCAAGCAAAAATACAAAATAAATAAAAAGGGTACTTTTCCATGCTAATGAATTAAAATTAAGAAGTACATTACAAGTAAATTAGGGGGGCAGATGTGGCTCAAATGGCTGGGTGTCTGTCTGCCATATGGAAGGACCTGGGTTCAATCCCCAGGATCTCCCTGTAAAATAAAGAAAAATATAGAAGGTGCATGGGCCACAAGGCCTTGTGTGCAAGTGTGTCCCCAGGCCTCCCATGTGGGCTAGCCAGGGCCCACGAAGCCATGCAGCAAGATGATGATGTAACAGGAGAGAAACACAGGGGAGAGCCAAGACAAGATGCACCAAAAACCAAGGAACTAAGGTGGCACAGGTGGCTGAATGCCTCTCTCCCACATCAGAGGTCCCCAGGATCGAATTCTGGTGAAGACAGGAGCAGAAGGTTGAGGAGAGAGGTCAGGAAACAGACACAAGAGAATTGCCCAGTGAATGGACACAAAATAGCAAATGGGGGGTGGGGGTGGGGATAAAATGGATAAAGTAAATAAATAAACAACTAAATAAATTTTTTTAAAAGTAAATTTAAATTGAGAAGAGATTAAATTAATGTCAATAGAGGAATTAAAACTTAGAAGTAAAATTAAAAGAATCACATTTAAATTTAGAAGTAATGTGGTACACTAAATTTATTAGAATACTTATTTAAATATACAAATAAATTTAAAGCTTAAAATTTAGAAATACAAAATGTGAAAATGAAAGAAATTATGGTTTCTGATAATATTATTTCTGGACATATGACCATAATATACTTTACTCTTCTTTCTCAATTTGCAATTTATAATGAGGGTTGTGCCTTCTGCCAGCCCAGTACCACTACTCTTAAGATTATCATTGAATCATAGATAATTGGTGTCACCTGTTAAAAGTATATTAAGTTCATAAATTTTCTTAAAGACGTTTCTGAATATAACATTGATGTCACAAAAAAGGGAAGGAATCTTATAAAACTCTTAGCTCTGTGAACTCATAAAATATTTTTGACAATATAAACCAATGAAGGAAAAAAATCACAATTCTGGAATGTTCATCTTCATTATATAACTACTGCAAAAATAAAATTGGAAAAGCCACTTCCAAGAGTTGCAAAAAAACATATAAATATTTATGTAATCATAAAATCTTCCCAAACAGGAGACAGATGGGTACTGGTGAATTGAGCAATTTATTGAAATGTGGGTCTTTTTGACAGGAGCATAATCTTTTAAGGTTTTCAATGGAGTTTAAAATGTCAAGACATTCCTAAAACCTCAGACACCTAAAATATGATAAAATGTTTACAACTTGTTTAAGAGTAATCATGGAATCAGAGATATCTAATAATGTAAAAATAGATTGATATATAGCAAAGAATTTGACATATTTCATAGGCAATGAAATGAAATTATGGATATTCTAGACATTTACATGTTTAGGGTCAATTTCCAATTACTTTAGCTCACCTTCATGTCCCCATGTCTCAGGCTGTAAATGGCAGGATTCATGGTGAGAAGTAATAGAGATTTTAACACAGATAAGAATTTTCAGTGATGGTGGAGATTTGCAGGTAGACCCTAAGTACACAGTAAATCCAGAGAATAGGAAAATGGTTCCCGTTGTGAAGTGGTGTATGCAGTTGAAGACTGTTTTGAACTTGTTTTGTGCAGATGGTATTCTTAGGACAGTGGCAAAAATGTGAACATAGGTAACAATCATTAAAATAAAACTTTTCAAAGCAAAAGAAAAGCTAGCAATAATAAAGGTATATTACAAAATAAGATCTCCAGAACAAAAATGTATAAGAAGTGAAGGGACAGCTTAGAAGAAATGATGTATTGTGTTGAGCCCACAGAACCTGCCAGAGAATGTACATGCAAACTGAATGGAGCCATAGACACATCCACTGATGATGACATCACCATCTACAAATAAGTGCCTCTGTCCTTAATCACCTCATAGCTCAAAGCAAGAAAGATGGCAGCATGGAAGTCATGGGACATGAGTATAAAGAGGGCATACTCAGTGTCAGCAATATTTAAAATGAAAAATTTTTGAAGCACATCTTAGAAAGGTTATGGAATGGCTGTTGGTCAGAGAGTTCATGATGGATTTGGGAACAGTGACAGAGATAGAGGAAATACCAATCAAGAACAAATTTTTCAGAAAGAAATACATGGGAACTTGGAGATACTGGTCAATAATGGTGAGGGTGAAAATGAGAAGATTCCCCAACATTTCTTTCATGTGAATGAGGAAGAAGATTGTGATGTACAGTTTCTGTAGCATCCAGTCTTTAGGAAACACAATGAGCAATAATTTCATTATGATTTTCACATTGACAAATTTCCTAGGAATGTGTTTTTCATATCTGGTGGAAATAGTAAAAATATGATCATTACATCACTAACCTACATCTTCAGGATGTTTCTCACTTTGTTTTCCTTACAGTGATTCTTCTATTTTTAGGATTATTTTCAAGGTCATCAATTTATCACCAGGAAATATTACATCTTGCAAACTATAATTTCTTCTATGCATGCAAAGTAAATTATGCTGGTAGTCAACTAAGAACAGGCTGGCATATTTTATGTATGGTAGTTTGAGATTTATGCAAAGAAATAAAAATAGTTGACATGTCCATATCTGAAGGTTTCCTCTCTTTTTCATGGAAAGGATGAAATTAGAAGTTTTGAATAACAGAGGAGTTAGTTTTTGTCATTCATACTTGGAAATCCATGTTATTTCTTTTGATGGTTCATCTTATATGTTAACTGCCAGGTGATGTCTACTTGTTTGCTTAAGCAAGCACTGGTATGATTGTTACTCAAGGACATTTTGTGGACTTATTTCATAAGCAAGTTGATTGCATCTATGGCTGTTTACATCTCCAATCAACAGAAGAGATATCCTTCAACAAGAAGAAACATTTCATCCAATCAATTGAAGACTTTAAAAGGAGAATTAATGATTTCAGCAGTCAGAAGAGAATTTACATCTCTACTTCAGCCAGCCAGTTTCTCCTGGATAATTCAACCTTTATTAGAGTTCCTGGCTTGCAGTTTGCCCTATGGATTTTGGACTTAGGCTTTCCCATAGTCACATGAGATAATTTTAATAAAAATTTCCTAATATTTACAGATATATCCTGTTGGTTCTGTTTCCCTAGAAAACCCTGAATAATACAGTTACTGTGGGGTGAATTGTTATATGGTGCATCATGGAAACACAGGCTCAGATACAAAAAAGTTTCTCTGCAAATGACTGCTTTATTACACTACACACACTGTCCAGAAGAGCTGGGGAATTTATCCCATTGTGGCCAGTCCCCCAGGAAATACAAGTGCTAGCATCAGAGTTGGTAGATTGCAGCCCTACCTACCCCACTTTGCCTTCATGTCAGAGAGGAGGGACCTAGGGCTGAGTATTTGTGCACCCCAGGGGGAGCGGGCCCTGCTACTGGGAGTTCCTGTCCTGATAACCAGCTGGAAATGCTTGTTCCTGGTTTTGGTTGTTGGTTCAAGGTAGTCAGGCCTTTCCATTAAACCTCACAACACCCACAGCCTGTAGAATGGAAATATATTGACACCTGCACACCAAAGGAAAGGGTAGGCAAGGACTGGAGGATGGCCACTTGGTATGTCCATGACTTCCCCAGCAGTCCACCCCTCAGTCTCTCATCCAGCCTACTCCTCCACATTAACATTCACAACATAAGCCCACATCCCACCTTAGACAAATGGGTGGAGACAAGGGTGGAGGTGGATCAGGCCTAGCAGCCATGACTCTCAACAATGTTTAGAGTAAAAGCTGAGGAACAGCAGCAGCTGCAACACATTACCATGGATTTGCTTATGCATTTCATTACTCCAACTAGGGTGATGAGGCCTGTCTGGAGTAATGGTTGCATCCTTGCCATTCCCCAGCTTCTGGGGTTCTGCATGCTATGGGATGATATAAAATGACCTATTTCTGTCATTACAATGCCATTCAGGATGATTCCCAAGTCCAGAAAAAGCCCCTGTATTAAACTGTTTTTCCCTCTCCCTGACCCTGGATTCTCCAATGGCCACTGCCTCCACATCAAAGTTGTAATTTCTTCCATTGCTAGAATCTCAATATGTCTATAGTAGAATAACAGTAAGTCCACTCTAGTCCATAGTTCATTCCTCAATCCTGAGGATTCTGGGATGGTGATGTCCAATCCTCCTTTAATCGAGAGGGGGCTTCCACTCCATACAACTGATGGATGGGACTTTCTTCCTAGCAGTTGAAGGCATTCTCATTTTCTTGGTTTCATGGCTGTCAATCCTCACCTCCTTGATATTTGTTCTGGGTGAGTCTAATGAACTGGAGAGTGGGTGTTGCAACTTCGCTGAGGCTCTGGACCCAGCTGACACATGGACAGCCCAAAGATGCCAGTCTCTTGGATGTACACCTACAAACTCCAGCAACAAGCATAGGTTTAAATAGAAGTGAAAGATGAGCCATGTCTAGGGAAGTCATAACTGAGTCCAACTCTGTCACTCTCAGGAGCACAAACTCCAATGTAGGGCCCACTGGCAAGGGACCAACTGTGGAGCTAGCTGCCCTAATCATAGGACCTAGGAGGTCCTGATCATCCAGAGCCTTCAGGAGCCCCACTATTTAGGGTAGTATCCACTTTGGCAGTCTATGAGATCCTGCTGAGATGTGCATAAGCGTTACCTCTGGAATGACCTCCTGACTCACTTTGAAGTCTCTTAACCATATAAACTCACTTGTCTTTATATTTTCCCCCTTTTATTTGAGGTCTTTTTCCAGTTGCATTGCTAGTTGGTGATTGGTAGTAATCCCTTGATGCCAGGAAGGCTCATCCCCGGGAGTCATGCCCCACGCTGGGGGAAGGTAATGCATTCGTATTCTGACTTTGGCTTAGAGAGAGGCCGCAATTGAGAAACAAGGAAGCTGTCAGGAGGCATCTCTTAGGCAACCCACACTAGGCTAAGTTGCAATTTCAAGAGCAAAGGCTCATGAGCATAATCATCAATATCAAGTCCCCATCAATGGATCATCCTCCTTCGCCAGTAATTGCCCCTGCACTTGGGGGTCTGTTGCAGAATGTGGCAGAGCTCTCCAGGATGGGCATTCAATATTCTCTCCATTATTGTGTGATTCTCCACACACTGTGGCAATGTCTCATGAACATTTGATCATATTTATAAACCTTATATGTGTGCCATGTGAATTTCCTCTGATGTATCCCCCATCACTGACTCCCCACACCAATGATCCTCCCCTGCCCCAGTTGTAACCCTTCTGTGATCCAAAACGTCTTCAAAAATGAAGCCATTGAAATAGCTAAATACAATAAATAGGAAAATGAAATAATAATGATAGGTTTAAATATAAGAAATAAAAGGCATAAAATTTTTAAAAAACTGAAAATAAAATTAAAAGATTGGGATATTAAAAAAATATTAAAAAAATTTTTTTTGACATTTTGCCTTTCATCACTGTAATATCTGGTGCCCTGTATGTACAGTGCCATTTTCTTCCATTTATTTCCCAGTGTCTTACTTTTTTTCATTTTCTTTTCAAAGATGTTTTAGGTCACAGTAAAGTCACATACAGAATACAGGGGACTCTCATATAGCCAATGTCCTCCCCCTTTTCCCCCTTCCTGTGCTAATACCTTTTCATATGTGAATGGTACCTTTGATACAACTGATATACAAATAGTGAAACAGAGCTATTAACCATGGTCAATGGTTTACATTATGGTTTACATTTTACACTGTACACTTTTATAAATTTTGATCATATTTAACATGGTCTGTGTCCATCTCTGCAAGATTTTGTAGAACACTTCTACTATCCACTAAATAGCCCCCATTCCATCTATTCTATTCCTCCCTCCCCATCCCCTTAAGGCCCACGATGATCCCCTGGCTTCACTCCATAGATGACAAGATTCATAGTTACTTGCAACAACACTGAGGTTTTGACACACTGGTTTGTCCTCCCCTATTAAGAACTGCCCATGGCCTCAAGGGACTCACATCCCTCTATTTGTGAGCATATCGGTCCTGCCCATGATGGGAATCCAACACTTTCCCCCTCATTGTGTGGGTCTCCACCCACTATACAACACATTATGATCACTCACACACTCCCTAGAAGCGTGCTCCATGTATGCCCTGCCCTGAATTACCCCCCATTCAACACCCTAAACAAGTAACCTTTCCTTGTCTTATTGTCATAAGAGCGTTCCCAACTTTGTACTTTCAACCTCATATCTGCCAATCCCCAGTGTCGCCAATCCCCAGTGTCACCAATCCCTCTCCCAAACCTCCCCCCAGTTCCCTCGACCTTCCAACCCACACTCTCCAATCTACCCACCTGTCAACCTGCACTGCCCAACCCAATAATATTATCACTACCCTGTGATATCCCTTCAGTGCGCAACGACACACTTTCACCTTATCATAGATAATGTCCATATGGGCATTGGCTCAAAACTTTCTTCTCACTTTCTATTTCCTGTAAACCTAACTTCCAGCTCTTGGGTCTGCTTAATTTGCTTAATTCATATCAGTGAGGTCATATAATATTCATCCTTCAATGCCTGGCTTGCTTCACTCAGCATAAGGTCCTCAGGATTCATCCATGTTATCCTGTGTGTTAGCACTGTATACTTTCTTACAGCTGAGTAATATTCCATTGTGTGTATGTACCACATTTTGTTTATCCATTCATCTTTTGATGGGCATTGGGGTTGATTCCAACTTTTGGCAATAGTGAATAATGTGGCTATGAACATTGCTGTGCATATATCATTTCGTGTCTTTGCTTTCAATTCTTCTGGGTATATACCGAGGAGTATATGGCAGTTCTATATTTAGATTTTTGAGGAACCTCCAAACTGTCCTCTACAATGGTTGGACCATTCTACATTCCCACCAACAGTGGATGAAGGCTCCTATTCTTCCACATCCTCTCCAACACTTCTAGTCCTCTGTCTTTTTAATAGCCACCAGTCTAATGGGAATAAGATGGTATCTCATTGTAGTTTTGATTTGCATTTCCCTAATTACTAGATGTTGAGCATCTTTTCATGTGCTTTTTAGCCATTTGTATTCTTCCTTAGAGTAGTTTCATTTCAAGTCACTTGCCCAATTGTTAAATGTTTTTTTTTCCCTGAGGTATAGAATTTCTTTGTATGTGCTGGATATTAGGCTACTATAAGATACATGGTTGCCAAATATTTTCTCCCATTGGGTAGACTGTCTTTTTCACTTTCTTGATAACATCTTTTAAGATGCAGAATTTTTTAATTTTGAGGAGATACCATTTACCTATTTTTTCTTTCATTGCTTGTGCTTTGAGTGTGAAGTTCATGAAACCATTTCATATTACAAGATCCTGTAGATGCTTCCATCAACTATTTTCCAAGGTCTTTATGATCTTGGATCTTATATTTAGATCTTTGATCCATCCTGAGTTGCTTTTTGTATAAGGTGTGAGGTGGTGTTCCTCTCTCATTCTTTTGGATATGGATATCCATTTCTCCAAGCACCATTTGTTGAAGAGGCCATTCTGTCCCAGTTGAGTGGGCTTGGTGGCCTTGTTGAATATCAGATGACTGTATATGCAAGGATTTATATCAGAAATTGCAGAGTTCCACTGTTCAGAATGTCTATCCTTTTGCCATACCATGCATTTTTGACCACTGTAGTTTTGTAGTATGTTTTAAAGTCAGGTAGTGTGATTCCTCTAATTTCATTTTTCTTTTTCAATATGTCTTTGGTGATTTGGGCCTCTTACCCTTCCAAATAAATTTTGTAGTTAGTTTTTCCAATTCAATAAAAAAATGCTGCAAATTAAATCTGTAGATTAATTTGTGTAGGATAGGCATCTTAATGATGCTTTGTCTTCCTATCCATGAACAGGGAATATTCTTCCATTTATTTTAGACTTCTTTGATTTCCTTTAACAGTGTTGTGTAGTTTTCTGTGTATAAATCACTTACATTTTTAGGTAAATTTTTTCCTAGGTATTTGATTTTTTTATTTACTATTGTAAATGTATTTTTTTCTTGATTGCCTCCTCAAAGTGCTCATTATTGATGTACAGAAATGCTACTGATTTTTAAGCATGGATCTTATAGCCTGCAACTTTACTGAGCTCATTTATAAACTCTGGAAGTGTTGTTGTAGATTTCTCAGGGCTTTCTATGTATAGGATCATGTCATCTACAAATAGTGAAAATTTTACTACCTCCTTTCCAATTTGGATGCCTTTATATATTTTTTGCCTCAGTGCTATAGCAAGCACTCCTAAGACAATGTTAAATAGAAGTGGTGATAGTGTGCATCCTTGTCTTTTTCCCGATCTTAGAGAGAAAGCTTTTAGGATTTCACCATTGTATATGATGTTAGCTGTGGGTTTTTCATATATACCCTTTATCATGTTCAGAAAGTTTCCTTCTATTTCTACCTTTTGCAGTGTTGTTATTGGAAAAGCATGTGGTGTTTTGTCGAATACTTTTTCTGCATATATAGAGATGATCATTTGATTTTTTTCTTTTGATTTGTTTATGTGGTGTGTTACACTGATTGAATTTCTTATGTTGAACCATCCTTGCATACCCGGGATGAAACCCACTTGGTCAAGGTGTATAATTCATATCATGCGTGGTTGAATACAATTAGCAAGTATTTTGGTGAGAATTTTAGCATCTAAGTTCATTAGAGAGATTGGTCTGTAGTTTTCCTTTCTTGTGGCATCTTTGTTTGGATTTGGTATTAGGGTAGTTTGTCATTATAAAATGACTTTGGCAATGTTCCTTCTACTTCTATTTTTTGAAAGAGTTAGTAGGATTTGTGTTATTTCTTTATGGAATGTTTGGTAGAATTCATCTGTGAAAACTTCTGGCCCTGGGTTCTTCTTAGTTGGGACGTTTTTGATGACTGATTCTATCTCTTTACTTGTTATTGGTCTGTTGAGTTCATCAATTTCTTCTTTTGTCAATGTAGGCTACTTGTGTGTTTCTAGGAGTTTGTCCATTTCCTCTAAATTATCCTTCTCATTGGCATATAATTTTTCAAAGTATCCTCTTATGATACTCTTCATTTCTGTGGAGTCCATGGTTTTATCCCCTTCCTCATTTCTTATTTTGTGTATTTGCATCTGCTCTCTTATTTCTATGTTAGTTTGGCTAAGGTTTGTCAATTTTATTGATGTCCTTGAAGAACCAGCTTTTGTTTCTGTTTCTGTTTTCTAATGCTTTCTTATTTTCTATTTTGTTTAGTTCTGTTATCATCTTTGTTATTTCCTTCTTTCTATTTTCTTTGTGGTTAGTTTGTTGTTGTTTTCCAATTCCTCCAGGTGTGCAGTTAGGTCTTTGACTTTAGCTCTTTCTTCTTTTTTGATATATTAATTTATGGCTATGAATTTCCCTCTCAGGAAAGCTTTGGCTGCATCCCATAGATTTTGATATGTTGTTCTGTCATTTTCATTCATTTCAAAGTAGTTACTGATTTCTTTTAAGATTTCCTCCTTGACCCACTTTTTGTCTAGAGTATGTTGTTTAACTTCCATATCTTTGTGCCTAATCTGGTTCTCTGGCCCTTACTGAATTCCAATTTCATTCCATTGCAGTCAGAGAAATTACTTTGTATAATTTCATTCTTTCTGAATTCACTGAGATTTTTTCTGTGGCCTAGCATTTGGTCTATCTTGAAGTATGATCCATGTGCACTCGAAAAGAATGTATATCCTGCTGTATTTGGGTGTAGTGCTCTGTATATGTCTATTAGATTGAGATTCTCTAATGTAATAGTCAAAGACTTTGTTTCTTTTTTTTGACTCTTGTCGAGATGTTCTGACTAGTGTGATAATGGTATATTAAAGTCCCCCACTATAATTGTAGAGGCATCTGTTTTTCCACTTAGTTTTTCCAGTGTTTGCCTCATGTATTTTGAGGCACCCCTGTTAGATGCATAAATGTTTATTATCCCTTTCAATAATATATACTGTCCGTCTTTGTCTCTTACAATAGTTTTGCATTTAAAGTCTATTTTGTCCATATTAGTATAGCTACTCTTTTTGCTTAATGTTTGCTTTTAAGATTTTTTTCCAGCCATTCATTTTCAGCCCCCTTGAATCTCTGGCTCTAAAGTGGGTTTCTTGTAGACAACATATATATGGGTCTTATTTCCTTATCGATTCTGCCAATCTGTGTCTCGTGACTGGTGAGATTAATCCATTAACATTCAGTGTTATTACTCTCAAGGAATTACTTATGCTAGCCATATTTTCTTTGTGTTTATATATGTCATATGTTGTTTTTATTTCTCTTTTTGTCTTCTTAGTTATTCCTATACTCTCCTCAACTCTCTCCCTCTTGTTTTTTTGCATCAAACTGCAGAACTCCCTTTAATATTTCTTGAAGGGCAGGTTTCTTATTGGCATACTCTTTCAATTTCTGTTTATCTGTGACTATTTTGAACTCTCCATCACTTTTGAATGCCAGCTTTGCTGGATACAGAATTCTTGGCTGGAAGTTTTTCTTTTGGTACCTTGAGTATGTCATACCATGGCCTTCTTGCCTCCATGGTTTCATATGACAAATCAAGCTTAATCTTATTGAGTTTCCTTTCCTTATGGTGGTTCTCTTTTCTATTACTGCTTTTAGTATTTTCTCTTTGTCTTGAGCATTGGACAGTTTGATGAGTATATGACTTGGTGTAGGCCTGTTGGGATTTATACTGTTTGGGGTACACTGCACATCCTGAACTTGTACATCCAACTCCCTCTATAGGGTTGGGAAGTTTTCAGACATTATTTCCTCCAACACTCTTTCTGTCCCCTTTCCCTTCTCTACTCCTTCTGGGATGCCTATAATGTGTATGTTTATTTGTTTTGTGTTGTCATTCAAATTCTAAAGTCCCTGCTGGATTTTTTTCTATCTTTTTATCTATTTCTTCTACTATCTGTTTGATTTCTGATGTACTGTCTTCCACATCACTAATTCTTTCCACTGCCTGTTCAAATCTACTGTTATGTGCTTCCAGTGTCTTTTTTATTTCTTGGATTGTGCCATTCATTACCATCATATCCATTATCTTTTTATATATGTTTGCAATTTCTTTAGTATGTTCTGCCAGTGTCTTCTTAATATCCTTAATCTCTTCCTTCATTTCATTAAGTTGGTTCATGATATTTGTTTGGACAACTTTGATTAGTCGTTCAATGTTCTGTACCTCTTCCTGGTTTTTAGTTTGTTCATTGGTCTGGGTCATGTCTTCCTGTTTCTTAGTATGGTTTGTAATTTTTTGTTGCCCTCTCCTCTGGTCATCTTTTTATCTTGATGTGCTTATTCAGCTGATTAGCTTCTCTCTTTACTCTAGAGTTTTATTTAATTGTTTGTGTGTGTATGTGTTAAGTTTTCTCTTTGATACTTTTTTCTTCTTATTCTATTCCATTGCTGTTATCTATGTTTCCTTGTAGGAAAAAATTAGGGCCAGTGAAAGTGACGGATGTAAGAAAAGTAAAAGGATAATAGTAGTAATAATAGTAATTTTTTAGAAGGGAGCCATTTAAGACCTTGAAAACTGAATATTTAACTCATAAATGCACTTTAGAGTAATAGGAATTAAAAATGGGGTACCAACAATGAAATAGGAAACCAAATTGAGAAAAATATGCAGACTCAATTAAAAGGCCAGTATGATGAAGAAAGAGGAAAAGAGAAAAGACAAAAAGAAAGAAAGCTAATAAAAGAAAGAAAAAAGGATATATGAGGTAGAAACAAAAACCAGAAAAATTGAGGACTAAACAAAGAGAGGTAGAATATAAGAACAACAACAGAAAGCAGAAGATAGAATGATGAGGGAAGGAAAAGACATAGCATTCATATACAAAATCGGCATACACAGAAAAGGGGAAATCAAGGAAGAGGAAATACAGTAACCAAGAATCAAGCCAACAACACCTTGAGGAATTTATCTCTTCATCCAGCTCCATGCAGAATGATGCCCTGAAGTCCCCTACTCTGTGGGTTTCTGAAACAGCTCATTTAGACAGGATCTTGTCCCCACTCAGCTATTTTTCATGAAAGAGATCTGCCTATGTTCCTTTCAAATTAAAAAAAAAATTAGGACAAGAGAAAAGGTAAGAGATAGGAAGAAAATAAGAATAATAGTAATGGTAATTGTAAAAATTTGGAGGGCAAACATACAAGACATAGGAAATTGAAAAAATAACACTAGTAAAAAGCACAGAGTAATAAGATTAGGAAAGCAGAATAGAAACAAGAAATAGATTAGAGAAAAAATATATAGAATGAATTAAAATGCTGGAATGGCAAGAGGAGGGGAAAAGAAAGCAGAAAAGAGAGAAAGAAAAAAGTAAAAAAGAAAAAGTATAGAGAGAAAGAAGGAGAGAGTGAGAAATACAAAGAAAAAAGATTGGAGACCAAATAAAGGAGGTGGAATGAAAGAACAAAAATGGGGAAAACAAAAGATATAAAGATGGAGGAGTGAAAAGAAATGGTGTAGGTAGAATATATCAGTAACCAGAAGAATAAGAAGAAAAAAAAATTAAAATTAACAAGCAGAGAAAGAAAAGAAGGAGATACAAAACAAGAAAGAATCAAGACAGTAGCAACTCTTTAAAAGAAAATGAGACAGAAGAAAAAATAAAAAACATGGAAAAACAGCCTTCTTTCTTAGACCCCTAAGCATCTTCTCAGGCTTCTCGTGTTCCTCAATCACTCAACTTGCAGCCTGCCTTCTGCAGGTTTTCAACTGGGTTTTAGTGAGTAAAGCAAGGGAAATAAAACAAAATGAACCTTTTATTTATTTATTTTTTAATAAGAGATCCAAGAAAAGCCAATAAAAAGAAAATGTCATATATTCCCTGTCGTAAAGTTTTGGCTGGATGCCTAATAACCTGATGGATCTCTTCTCAAGGATTAGCCAGAAATCGATCCAGGGACCTCATAGATGTTAGGCAGAAATACTTCCACTGAGCTATTCTGGGTCCTTGGGTTGATTTGCCTTTCAGAAGGCTATCTGCCCCTTTTCCCTCGGCCAGGTAAGATCCCCTGCAGTCAGCTGGAGTGGTCCTGATCACTGCCTTTCTCTGCCTCCTCATTGATATAATTCCTCTCTTTACCTAGGTGTCTGGGTGTGAACGCCAGCCTGGGGTCAACCCCCTCTCCTTGCCCTGTTGAGTCAGGGTCCCTTCTAATATTCAAGGAGGGCACAGCTGGCTAACCTCACCACAAAATAATCACTTTCTACTCTCCCAGACAACTCTTCCTCTCATGGAATCTGCTGTCAGACTCCCATTTGGAGAAGGGTCTAGGGTCTCCACCTAATCTCTCCAACCTAAGGGCCAGGTATGTGTGCCCCTTTCAGCCACTGAAGTAAGCAACCCCCTATGATTCCTGTCTCAGAGCACCTTCCCGTGGAGGTAGATTTCTACTCTACCCTCAGATACAATTTTCCAGGAGTTTTACCCTCAATTAATATCTAAGGAGTGGGGGCGGGGAGCCCTTCCATGGAACCAGGAGGTTTAATAACTCACCATTACTTGTTTTGGCTTCTTCGTGTCTCTGACCCTCATTCTTCTGGGAGTTGGTATGCAGTGTCCTGGTTTGCTGTGCCCCAAAGCAGGTCCCCATGGCAGCCTCTGGTGTTTGCTTTGTTGTTGTAGTGAGCGCTAAGAATTATATGTCTAACCTGTTGGCCATGTTCCCACAATCCCTCCTGTAGTATGCTTTAAAGTCAGGTAGTGTGATTCCTTTAATGTTGTTTTTCTTTTTCAATATTTTTGTTGCTATTCTGTGCCCTTTTCCTTCCAAATAAACTTCATAATTAGATTTTCTGATTCAATAAAAAAATGTGGTTGCATTTTTTATTGGGATTGTATTAATTCTGTAAATCAATTTGGGTAGGACAGGCATTTTAATGTTTAGTTTTCCAATCCATGAACATGGAATATTATTCTTTTTATTTAGGTCTTCTTTAATTTCCTTTAATAACGTTGTATACAAGTACTATACCTCTTTAGTTAAGTTTATTCCTAGGTATTTGATTCTTTTAATTGCTATTGTAAGTGGAACTTTCTCTTGATTTCTCCTCAGATTGCTAAATACTGGTGTACAGAAATGCTACTGATTTTTGCATGTTGATCATATATCCTGCCACTTTACTGAACTCATTTATTAGCTCTAGAATCTTTGTTATACATTTCTCAGGGTTTTCTATGTATAGGATCCTGTCCTCTGCAAATAATGAGTTTTTTACTTCTACCTTTCCACTTTGAATTCCTTTTATATCCTTTTGTTGCCTAAGGGCTTTAGCAAGTACTTCTAACACAATGTAAAATAAGAGTGTTGACAGTGGGCCTCCTTGTCTTGTTCTAGATCTTAGAGGGAAAGACTTTAGCATTTCACCATTGAATATGATGTTAGCTGTGGGTTTTTCATATATACACTTTACTGTGGTGGAGAAGTTTCCAGCTTTGAGAAAGCTATCTGCCCACTTTCCCTCAGGCAAGTTAGAATCTTTGCAGTTGGCCAAAGTCCTACTTATTAGACATCTGTCTGTTCCTGCCCTCTTTCTGTTCTAATTGCTCTCTCTCCCCCGGCAGCTGGGCATTACAGCCTGTGTGAGTGGATCCCCCCTCCCCTCTCCTGGTCAGGTTGAGGTCTCTTCCAGGATTCAAAGGGGACCTTGGTGACTGAACTCACTGCAAAGAAACCACTCTCAACCCTCTTCCAGACCCCTCCTACTCCCAGGGAACCTTAACTAGACCCTTGAAAGCTCATTGAGACTTCCTACCACCTACCTCCCTTAGGAGAGTTGGAATTTTGATAGTTTACAGTGCTGAACTAGTCAATTAACTGTCTCTTCCCTCTCCCCACCCAAGTTCCTCTCTCCCAGGGCAGCTGGGTACATCAGGCTGCCCGAGCACTTTCACCCCTCCCCTCTTCCTGGGGCCAACTCAGTGCCAGCTGTTATGCTCCTTGAAGTTCAAAGGGGACCCAGGTAACCAAACCCACAGAAAGGAAACCCCTTTGCATCCTTTTCCAGAACCCTCTTCCTTCCAGAGAATGTGCCTTCCCACCCGGTGGCTGGTGGGAGTCAGGGGGTTTGCAGAGGTTCTTTTGTCTTAAGGGTTGGGCTTAGCCACCTGCCATTTCCAGCCACAGGGGTGAGAAACTCATGGTTTTCCTTGGGCTCTTTATCTATTTGTCTAGTTCCCTCCAGATCGATGCCCTGAAGCCTCCTGCTATGTGGATTCCCAAAACAGCTCACTCAGGTAAAATTTTGTCCCTTTTCATCTGTTTGTTGTGAGAGAGCTCAAGAGTGCCCACCTAAAGGAATGTCATCTTGCCTGGAAGTCCTAGAAGCATCTTTAAAAAGATGAATGAAGTTGGAGAACTCTCTTACAGACTTTAAATGATATTACCTAGCTGCAGTGGTAAAAACAGCATGGTACTAGCATAAAGATAGACACATAGGCAAATGGAATTGAATTGATATTCAGAAACAGACCCTTACATCTATGTCAAGTGATTTTTGACAAGACTGTCAAAACCACCCCACTGGGGCAGAACAGTCTATTCAACAAATGGTGCTGGGAAAACTGGATATCCATAGC
>JAQZBX010065678.1:0-16256 GCA_029593785.1 Cabassous unicinctus | reverse complement strand
GGGAAGCGAACCCGGGGCCTCTCGTATGGTAAACGGGTGCTCTATCCATTGCGCCACACCCGCTTCCTGCCGTGAGGTTGCTGCATCAGCCCACCGCACCGCTCAGGCCGGCCTGTCCTCACAAGGAGGCCTCGGGACGCGAACCCGGGCCTCCCATATGGTAAACGGGGGCTCTATCCACTGAGCCACACCCGCTTCCAGACCAAGTTGTTTTTATATCACACATATTCTACCTAGCTTTTAGGATATTCACATTTGGGCCCCATTATATACTTCTGCCTCCCTGCACCTTAATGTGGACCTTATGTTCATCCCACCTTCCACTTACATAGAAGACTAGATCATAATTTTTACTTCAGGGTTTTTGATAATAAGTTTAACACAAGCCAGTGATTAATGTGGAAAATTGTAATCTTGAAAGTGCTGCAGATGGGGTAACCTAGAAAGAATACTATGGAGAGATAAAGAAGGTGATATATTTATTTTTGAAAGACTATCTTTTGGTAAACAAAGTTGTATTCAAAGAACAAGTAGCATTAGTAGGTAGATGATTATGAGAGGCACGTTTTCATTAAGAGAAAAATACTGATATACACAGCAACTTGTGTTTAGTATGCAATTGTTATGGATGGGGAAACTAAATGTCTTGAAGTTATATGTACTACTTGAGATTATACCTGTTAATTAGTGGCAGAATTAAGTGAATATGTCCTTTCATTATTGGTAATGTTCCTACAATACTAGGTAGCTTTTATGTGAAAATAGTGACTGTAGACAAACTATAACCATAATATAATAAAGCATTAAAATATTTGGTCTGTTTACTAAAACTTAACAAGTGACTAATTGTATATATTTTTTGGTAGCTGTTGTATTTGTTGTTGATAGCAGTCATAGAGACAGAGTTAGTGAAGCACACAATGAACTTGCAAAGTTGTTAACAGAAAAAGAACTCCGAGATGCTCTGCTCCTGATTTTTGCTAACAAACAGGTAATATGTTTATATTTTAGGATACTTATTTTAGTAGTTTTGTGCATTCCATGTCATAAGGTAACTGGGAAGATTTTCAAAAGAGAGTCAATTCAGTAGATATTTATGAAGGTTCCACTGTTTTATGAATTCATTCATTGTGGAAAATGCTGTGCTGGGAACCTTGGAGTTCACAGAAAGAAATAAGGTAGCTGATGCTTGCCAGAAGCTCCTATGTATATGTCTGAACATATGTAAATGTTATGATATTCTAATACAAAAAAAGACTGGTTTAAGTAACTTCAATAATATTAACAAGTTTTATGAGAAGAGATTAGTTCTAAAGGTTGCATCTTATAAAATTTGTAAAAAGTAGGATTTTATTGAATGTTGAATTATAGATAAGACTTTAACTCAATATGTGAAGGAAAGGATATTACAGGTAGAGAAAATGAGTGTTTGTCGGGAGCATCAAGCAGACCTTTATATGATGGGCAGGTAGGAGGATGAAGAAATTCTAGAATTGTGAAGGCCTGAGTGGGCTAGACTGAGATATTTAGGTTTTATTTTATGAACAAAGGAGAACCATCAAAGTTTTTGTTCTAGCAGGTGATCGTATCAGTGTTTTAAGACTCTGATTCTGGGGGTAGCATATAGAATGAATCAGAGGGGAAGGGACCAGTAATTGGGAGATGAAATAAATTGGGGCAGTAATTCAAGTGAGTAAGATAGTTAAGATTCTGAATTAGGGGAGTATAAAGGCAGAAGCAAACTGAAGAGACTTTGTGGAGATAACCTTGATAAACTTTGGTAACTGAATGTGAAGATTCCTAGATCTTAAGTCTAAGGTGCTAGGAGGATGAGAATGCTTTTAAGTGAAATAGAAGGACTTTGACGTCATAGGCAGGAAGAGTTGGATGAAAAACAAAGAATTCTCCCCTTAATAAAAAAAGAGCAAACTATTAAGAGCTGATAAATTCAGCTTTACTTTTGACTAAAGACAAGCAAATAAGCCAAAGTGAAATATCATTTTCCGCCTATCAAACTGATAAAGTAAAAGATGTTTACTAATCCTCAAAGATTCACATACACTGTTGATGTAGTTATTAGGTTAAGTTTTCTTGGAGGGCAATTTGGCGAAGCCTGCCTAAGTTTTAGAGGCATTACACCTTTTTATGCTGCGCTTCTACCTCTAGTAATGTATCATGCAGACAAATATTCTAAGGTATCTTACAATTTTGCAACTTATAATGATACGTATAGTGATTGCAATAGCACATAGCACAAAACTTAATCTAAATGCCCAGTATAGCCCTGGTTAAATAAATTATGCTACATACACACAGTGGAATACAATTCATTTGTTAAAAAAAGTATGGATTATCTGCTTGTGCTGATAATGGAATGATACATACCTTCAAGCTGTGTGTCAGGTTTAAAAACTGCAAGGTAAATGTATGTTTCTGTCATGGCTTATTTGCATGTCTTTACTCATAAGTAAGGCTGAGTGTATCAGCTTTTAATAGTTTGATTTTTTTATTTGCATGAATATACAAGGAAATTTTCTGGAAAAGTGTGTAAAATTTTTATTGGTGGTTGCTTCTGGGAAGCAGGGGGAAGAGTGTTTGGGGTGTGTATTAGTCAGCCAAAGGGATGCTGATGCAAAATACAAGAAATCTGTTGGTCTTTATAAAGGGTATTTATTTGGGGTAGAAGCTTAGTTACCAGGCCGTAAAGCATAAGTTTCTTCCTTCACCAAAGTCTGCTGCCACGTGTTGGAGCAAGGCAGCTGCCGACATTTGCCAGGGTTCAGGCTTCTTGGGTTCCTCTCTTCCTGGGGCTGCGTTTCTCTCTGGGCTTAGCTCCTCTGTTTCTTCTACAAGGTCAGCTGTACACTATGAGGCTCTCTAGGCTTGCCTTTTTCTACAAGGCCAGCTGTAAACTCTCAGGTGAATGGCTCATCTCTATACTGGGGCCTTCTCTCCTTCCTCACCAGGACTCCAACATCAGAACTGCTCCAACTCTGTTCTTTGCCTTGCCTTTTATATTTGATTCCCGCCCCACCAAGGGGTGGGGCTCAATGCCCTACTGACGTGGCCCAGTTAACGCCCTAATCATAACTTAATCATGCCCAGATTAGCAGACCAGTTTACAAGCATGATCCGGTATCTTTTTGGAATTCATAATCACATCAAAATGCCAAACTGCTACAGGGTGGGAGAGAAATGCACTCTTCATTATATAAATGCTTCATTATAACATACCCTATGCATGTGGTATGCACGAGTTGTTTTTAAAGTTTGGGAAGCTAATGTAGCTCAAGTGGTTGAGTGCCTGCTTTCCATGTAACAAGGTCCTGGTTTCAATCCCCAGTATCTCCTAAAAAAAAAGTTGATGTCTTATAGTGATGACTTAGGCAGTATATTTCAGGGTATATGGACTTTATTGATTTCATTGTAAGGCTATTCTTTCAAACATATATAAATAGATCGTTTTAACAGAAACAATTTTTTTTCTTTCAATCTCAATAATTATTGAAAGGTGAATCTGAGTTTTACTCTTGTTTAGGCTTCTCTTAGAATGGTATCAACAGATTTCTATAAAAATAGTAATAATTAGAAAAATGATAATTTGAATGGATGCAAACAAACATTATGATGTGTATATATCTTTCAGGATGTTGCTGGAGCCCTTTCAGTAGAAGAAATCACTGAACTTCTTAGTCTCCATAAACTGTGCTGTGGCCGTAGCTGGTATATTCAGGGCTGTGATGCTCGAAGTGGTATGGGACTATATGAAGGGTTGGACTGGCTTTCACGGCAA
This sequence comes from Cabassous unicinctus, assembly GCA_029593785.1. Lineage (NCBI taxonomy): Eukaryota > Metazoa > Chordata > Mammalia > Cingulata > Chlamyphoridae > Cabassous > Cabassous unicinctus. Next base: position 12,463 of record JAQZBX010065678.1, on the reverse strand, counting down.
CTTGTGGCTGCTGGAGTATTGGATGTTGCTTGATTTAAAATGTAGCAGTTGCTTAAAAAATGTGGTTAAAAGTTGTTTTGCACATAATACGTTGTAAGAAATTCTCCATCTCAAAGATGATAGTTATTTTAGGGTATGTATATAAAAGGAATTTTGGATTGGGAATTCAGTACAGTATTACTTTAAAAATTCTATGGTAAAATTTAAATATCTGACTAAGCAGATTAAATTGGATTAAATAGGGATTTCTTGAAATTTCCACTTTTTTTAAAAAGTAAATTTGTTAAGTTTTTCAGATTATATGCGACCCATATTTTGAGGCACAAGTAGACACAGAGAAAGGGTAAGTAGAGGTTTATTCTTTCAGTGAAAAAAGAATAGTCAGCTGAGTGCCTAATGGAACCTGTTAAAAGCATAGCTTCTTTAAGTTGCCTTTTCACTAAATTTTGGTAGTATTTAGTAGCAAAAATGATAGTGGTTTAATGTAATTGAATCCAAATTGCATCTCTGGCTACTAGGACTTCTTTACTTTTATGTTCAGGGTAGCTGAATACCTTTAATGCTAAGAAGTATAAGCTATATACTTAGAAAATTAATATTTTATACAGTGTTTCATTAAAATTTTCTCCTAAAGCATTTTGTAAAAAAAAGATTACAACATAGAACTAGGCCTGATCGACTGTCAGATCAGTACTATATTAAAAAACAATAAAACTGTGAAAGTCAGAAAATGTTGTACTTCATTTTCACTTATGAAAGACCCATTTCCAGAGCTGAACCTAGGTTTAACTATTATTTCCTAGGTCAGAGCTCTAAATTGGTCCTTCTATATTTTAACATATTTAAAGTACTTAGTAGTGTTTCTTTTTAAACATCCTTAGTGACTATAGGTAAATATGTAGTGAGTTAGAGCCAAGCTTGGCTTTACATAAGAGACCTAAATAGGAAACTACCTTTACCTTAAGAGAAGTCATCTAAACAGTGGGAAATGCTTGTTACATCATTTACTTTAAAATATTTCCCCAAAATAAGTGCATTTATCTTGGTAATAAAATGTGACGAAGGCTCTTCTTAACAAGGCCTTGAAAAGTTATTTCAGAGGAATACCATGTCTAAAGAAAGAATGAAACATTCACTTTATGTCACTTTTATTATGCAGTGTTCTGAGTTTTTGTGCTCTTTACTGTTTTTCAGTTTTTAAGGTTACTCTTAGGAAAACATGATTTATTATATTTTAAAACAACTAGATTGAGATCTCATGTCTTTTTAATGCTTTTCACACTTTAGGATGAAGTTGAGTTTGAATCCTAAATCTTATTAATTGAAATGTCTTAAGGACATGAATATCTGCTAATAAGATGTGGCCTTAGGTGGCACTGTTTTGGTTCAGTCCTTTCAAATGTATTTTTATTTAAAATCAACAAAACTTTTAGAAAACAGAACATTAAAAAAAAGCCCATCAGTGTTATGAGCACTGTGTAAATAAGTAAATATAATATTTCATCCTTTATTTTTCAAATACAAAGTAATGCTGTTACATGTATAGTTTGTGCACATACTTCTAAATTAAATTATTTAATATTTGATTTCAATAACTGTGAAAAATAAAAAAGATATTGCATTTGCCTGTGAGCTCCTAAACTGTTTTCTCCAGTAGGTAATTAGTTGGGTTATGGTAAGGGGTGGTGGGGAAATCAAGTTTAACACATGAACTTGCTTCTCTTGTAAATTATTATTCCACCAATTTTGCTTAACTTTGTAATTCACACTCTTAGCATATTACTAAATACAAATTAAAGTGTGCTTAAACCTATGTTTAAATGTGATTATAAGGTATGTAATAGTAGTGTTCGTGTATGATTTTTTTTTTCCAAAGAATGTTTTTCTCAGGTTCATATTACTATTTCTTATTGTATTCTTTCACTAATCATTAGTTAAGAATGTGCTAATTTCCCCAGAGAAATGCCAAGTTTAAGGAGAAAAATATTCAATAGAGTATTTACCTCATAGCTCTGAATTTCTGTATTAAGCCTAAGTATTATTATATGCTTTATGTAAGGCACATTTGTCAAGTGTATAGCCCTGGTTTATAATTTAGGAATGATTTATAACTATCAGAAGCCATTATTTGCATTAAATATGTATGATTAGTATAGATAGCAATAAAATGTCAGAATCATTTTAAAGGAGAATTCATTCTTGAATCATTTATCTGCTAGTAATCAATTAAAAATGTTATATTTGTGCTGGGGTTGAGAGCAAGAATAAAAACATGAGATAGGGATTGATTTGCATGTCAATTTTGAGAAGAAATAACATTCTGTATTTGCAACTTAGGTCGTTGAAGAGGAGTAAAATTTACATTGAGCAAAGTGAAACTTTTGCTTTTTAAATTTTTAATTTAACTATTTCTCATGAGAACATAGCATTTTGAATGACTATTTCTTCTAGAAAATGGCTTTGAAAACATAGTAACATGAACTAATATTGCTAAGAGAAAGGCTTTTTATGTAACATTGGGATACGTCTCAATTTGCAACGCAGTAATAAGGAAGAAGTTAACTGTCCTCTTCTCTAAAAGAATAAGGAAATGGAAAGGACAAAATGAATAAGTATCAGATATCATATTGCTAATAATTCATACCATGCTTTAAAAAAGACAACAGGCAACTGATGTTTTTAGGTCTAACAGTTCTGTCCAATTTCGGACATGGAATTGAAAAATTCATGAACCAAATGATTTTTCACGCATAGCATTTTGTATTTTTGGGGGTGAGACATTAACACCACCTGGTGGCAGCATTACCAAAAATTTAGGAATAAACTTCAGGCACAAATAAATTGGTACACTTAAAATTAGGAAGGAAAAAGGGTAAATGTCACAGTGAAAAGTCATTTTATGGCCAACTTTTATGTTCCAATTATAGAAAAGGGCGCACAATATTAAGGTAGTGCAATTTGGCAGATTCTTCCTTCTGACAAGTTTGTGGGTTAAAAAAATAAAGGAACTGATCGTGCTGATCAGCAGAAGGAAAGGTGTAAGCTTGTATTTAAAGCATAAGAATGTGAATTCTCTAAACAGGTCTGTTGAACATGTTCTGCTTATAAATTTCTTGAAGAGTCTTCAGAAGCAGTGGTTGTTAAGTTAGAAAGTAAGTTGAAACAGTAAGTGAAGAAAAAATGAAATCAAATAATACAAGACTTAGGACTCATACTTTTTTATAGCTCTAATTTCTACTAAATTTTTCCATTATTAGATAAAATTTTTACTCCATATATAATTTCTTGAAGGTATTAAGCCTTGGAATATTTACTAAGAAAAGACTAGCAGTTAAGTACAGAAAAAATTGTTTAGCTATATTTTTGGAAAAAATAGTGAACCTATAAAACTAAGGACTCAGGTATTAATTTATTCTGATTCTTGTATTTGAAAAACTATTTCATAATTATTGAAGGAATTAACACTCTTAACCAAAGGAATTTCCTATATATTTATTGAAGTGTTATTTACCACTACTTACTTAACAGTGCTTAAAAGAGAAAACTGTTTGGCCTGAAATATAAACCTTGTAAGAGAGAGGAAATGGGTATATCAGATCCTGGTACTGTTTTTTAGTGGATCTAAGGAAACACACTATAAGGGCAGAATATCCGGCAGGTTTTTTAAAAGTTAAGAACAAATACATATCACTATCATTATTTAATATGGTTTTGAATCTCATAAGAAATTACCTTTAAGGAGTGCAATTTGCCCAAGTTTAAAGTCCATTTCGATTTATCATCAGCCAGGGTGAGAAATATTGCAAGAAAAATTAAATGCAGAGATTTAACAAATGGCCTTTAATGAAAAATATCAAAATATAATATTGCATCCTTGAAACATGATTCTAAGTTCAGTGCTTCCTAATGCAAATAATTCTATGTTTAATATATGTTTAGTTTTATTTCAAAATACAATGAAACATCTTTATTTTATTTGACAGTAATATTTATGATGCTGACATCCTCATAGGGTTTATCTGTTTTGGGATTGACTTTGACGTTAGAGATCCTTTGCACAACTTCCATTCCTTTAGTAACTCGTCCAAATACTGTGTGCTTATTATCAAGCCAAGGCTGCATTGGAGGACAAATGGAAAATCTTGATAAAACTTGAAGCAAACTAAAGAGATTTTAAATTTATGCTTCATTTTAGTACATAGTTAAAAAGTGTATGTAATTTCATTTAGCAGTTTTTAAAAGTGATTTCCATGTTTATATAAAAAGTATAAAAGAATAATATAATATTTAATTAAATATCTGTACTCTTTAGACCAAAGGGAGCTGGAAAATGTTTGCTAAAGGTAAGTTGCTTTTCATTGCTTAGAGTTATGGCTAAGGCTTAAAAGTTCTCTCTAAAAAATGATTAAGAGGCAGTATGGAATAGTTTAAGTGGCTTGTGTTTTGGCATTAGACATATGAGTGTGCAATTGTTGGCACTACTACTTACTTGACTTTGGGCAAATTAATCATGTCTCATTGTTTGTTTCCTTATTATTTAAAACTGGGGTAGTGAATGTTAAATAAGTATTTCTCCTTTAGTGCTTGGTGCTGAATTTAAAAAAATTAAGTGTAATTTTTTATAAATTTGTGAAACTATATAGTAATAGTGCTAGATTATCTTATACTGTATTTCATTATTTCATTAAATCTAAAATGTCATTATGACATATATTCAGGTTTCAGATATAAGAATGGGAAAAAATATCTTAAAATCAGGAATTCACATACTCTTTTTATGCTTTCTAAAGATAAAATAATTTTGTTTCAGGCTGCACAATTAGTGGCAGAGTTAGACTTAAATATTGAATCATGGTCCTTTGTGCTTCCTATTACATGAAAATATTGTTTTACCAAGGAAAAATAGATTTATTAGGTAATTTTACATTTTCTTCTCTAAATTGTTTTCATTCTTATTTCTTGGCAGATAAAAATAAAGGTAGAGAATAATGCAACTCCCTCTTCTACCAAATTTACATTCTTATATCATAACTTATGAATCTCTGGTTTTTAGAACAGTGCTAATGTACTTACCGTTGGTACCACTGTTATGAAAAACTGGGATCCATTAGTATTCGATCCAGCATTGGCCATACTGAGTGTATAGGGTCTGTCATGTCGTAATGTTGAATGAAATTCATCTTCAAATTCTCCTCCCCATATACTTTCTCCTCCCATACCAGTACCCGTTGGATCTCCAGTCTGAATCATGAAGCCCTTAACAGAAAATATATAGAAATCTTACATTACTGTCCTTTTCTGTATATGTATGCTTTGGACTTACGTATTAAGTCACTCTATAAACTGACTTAATTAAATCCTTAGTAAGTTATACTTTAATTTGGATGCTGGACTTTGATTGCTAAGCCACCACCTTATATTGAATAATTGAAACAAAAATGTGAAGGCCTTCTCATGCATAGACATGCACAAACTTTCCAAAAAATCAAATTGAAACCAGTTAATTCTGTGTAAGTCTTGTGATCTGTACAGTATTTTATATCCTATATATTGTGCAAGAAAATAAAAGTTTTAGGATGGCTACAATTTTTACTTCCCCAGAGTAAACTTTGCCTTCCTATTAATTAGCCCTTTATGTAGGCATTCGTCACACATAATATGTTCATATTACCTGCCCCTTCCCACCAATTGAGTTCCTTGAGGGCAGAAACTATTTTATTTACATAGTCTGCTACAATAAAGGATTTTAATACATGCTTATTGAATTGGGATAGCCACCCTTCACAAATGGAAAAAAATAAAATGGTTCTTCTGATAGTGTGCCCTTTCTCTGAATTAGTTATCTGCACACTGTCCTACCAATCTCTTGCTCTCTGCCCACTAAGTTTAAATCCTTAATTCTTTACTAGTTATCTTCGTTTGCCCCACTTCTCTCCCCTCCCCTTTCCCATAATCCATTTTTCCTATTTCCTTCTAATAAACCTCTTGTTTTGCAATAACATAGTATATTCCTCAACCCACATAACATTTGTATAACCTACCTTAATTATACGGTGAAATGTATGCCCATTATAATAACCATTTCTGCTGTGAACACAGAAGTTTTCCACTGTCTTGGGGCACCTAATAAGATACATATTAAAAATATGAAACCTATCTGAATCATCTTAAGACAGTTTTCTTTGCAGTTCTGCCTCCTAATGATATTTTTAATGTCCTCTGAATGTTTCAGGAGGATACGTCTTTTATCATAACCTCTTTTAATCTCAGGACAAGGAAGAGTTGAAGGGCATGTAATAGTAGTGTATTCTTATTATTTAATGTTGTATCTTTAGATCATGATTGTTAGTTGAGTTTGACAATATTTAGATTAATAAGGTACATTCTCATAGAGCTGAGAATGGAAGGAGAATCAAGAGAATCTTGCACCAAGTAAATTAGGAGACAGATTTAATGGGTTCTGACTATCTGAAATGAGACTGTTCAGAAGCCTAGAATTGCCTATTCCTTTGTTACTTGCTAAGATATGATTTTTAAAAATCATATCCAAAATAAAAATGCATAAGTGCTTTTAAGTAAAAATGTTGTAAACAATGTCACCTTTATATCAACAATGGCCAGAGAAACTCTATTGTATTTGATATTACATGTTCATTTTACAAACTTTTAAACTGTCCAGAATGCTTTCAGCTTTTTTCAGTTGAAGCTCTTTTCTTGGAATTAGTTTTTGGGTTTTTTTTGGGGGGTGGGGTGGGGGGGTGGAATTCTTCACATCTTATTGGAATGAATTACCACAGGTAACCATATGCGAACTCATACTTTTATGGGGGCAACAAAACTCAAAATCTTTTTCAGCAGTACTCCTGCAAAGTGATTATTGATCCAGATGAAATATTTTAATTAACAAGTATGCATAAGAAAGCACAGAAGAAAAATGAAGTATCCAAAAATATCTCTTCTGCAGTCCTCCTCAATTAAAAGCAAGTGTTTATTTTGTATGAAGAAACTTAGAGAATACTGATCATCACACCACTCTTTCGATAGGCATCAGAGCAAGCAGCCAAAGAGGGAGACGGGGAGGGGAGGGAGCGAGAGAGAAAAGAAAATAGGAGAGAAATGTCCAGAAGGACATTGAAGATCATGAACAAGTTCATTAGAGCCTTCACTGCTCACAAGAATAGATTCCTGCTGTTTTCAAGTCTACCTGGAATGTGGCTAGCAGGGCCCGTATGCTAGGTCAAAAGCATTCTCAACAAATTTCAAATAACTACAACCAGGCAGAGTCAGTCTCAGAAGAGCAGTGAATTAAACTAGAATTCAATCCTAAAGAGATAACTAGAAAAACCCCCGTGTTTCAAAACGGAGCTCCTCAGGTCTCAGTAAGCCAAGGATCGAAGAAGAAAAAATCAGAATTAGTTTTTAAAACATATAGGTACCAGGACTAATGAATAGGTACTAGGTGTCTAGCAAATGTGAGGAAGGAAAAAAAAAATTCCTCTGTGTTAAAAGGAAAGGTATAAAACCTAGAGTTGAGATTGTGCAGTTAATGGAAGTAGTAATATATATTCACATTTGTATATCACTTTATAGTTTACATCAGCACTTTCATAACCAGTATACTTTGTCCTCATAATAAACCTGTGAGATATATATATAATTTTCCCATTTCCTAGGTGGAAAACAATTAGAAAAAGATAGATGCACTATGAAATGTTTCGATTCTTCAGAATTCCTTAAGTCAAAGTAATAATTAAGTTGCAGTTTCTTCAAATACATACATTTATACTGGGGTTTATTTAAAACAACAAAAAATAGTACATACTCAACAGGAAAAAGTTTGATGTGAATGTCTCCCATGCTTGTATGGATAATAGCACTATCTGAAACTCGCTTAGGTCCTTCAGCTTGAGTAGCTGCCATGACTTCTTCCTTAGAAGGTTTCTCATTAAAAACATCTCGGTCAGAATCTGCACTTTTTGTATCTTCTGGTTCTCGTTTGGTAAACTCAAGGAGGAAAATTAAAAATGAATGAACTTTTTTATCTGGTGAAAATTAACAAGAAAGTTTCATTTTTAGTGACGTTTTTGAGGAAAGTAAGAATTCACATTAGACTAAATATTTCAGGAATCTTATCCCATCATAAGATATGAAAGGCAGTTAAATTATTTTTACATTTGTCTAGTATGAAAATAATCCATCAAGTGAAAATGTATGATTTCAAATGGGATTTAATTTACTTTTGGATGGAAACTTTGTTGGGTACACATTTAACAAGGTACTGTTTTATTTGAGGAAGCGCTCTACTTCTCCTTTCTAGAATATCCTAACCTGCGACCTGTTCCTCACTTTTCACTATTTAGATTTAATGGATTTGAATTCCAGCTCTCCCACTTAATAGTTATGTGACTTTGGGGAAACAAATTAATTTCTTCTGTTTCCTCATTGATAAAATGGGCGTAACAGTACCTACACCTCACAATGGTATCTACTGTAAGATTAAATGAAGGGATGTAAAGTGCTTACAGAACAGTGCCTACCATATAGAAAGCACTGTATAAATATTACTTATACTACAACTATGTGCAGGACCATATAGTTGTAGGAAGGATATATATATATATATACTAGGAAGGATGAGGATTCACAAAGATAAATCAATAACAGATCCTGACCCTTCTGTTTGTTTGGCAGGGCTCCACCTGATCTACCTACACCCTGAAGCCTGGGAGAAAGAATGCAAATTTTGAGTGAAGTTGCTAGAAATCTCATGATCCCCAGGTGAAGGGAGAAATGAGAAAAACTTTTGGTGATTAAAATTCTGGAATTCTCCAGGCCTGTTTCTTTTCCTTGACTCTCAGTAAGTAGACATCCTCTCTCTTAAGAAGGCGCTATCTAATGCCAGCTGAGTTCCAGAAAAGTAAAGACAGTCCTTGTCTTGCCTAATGTCATTCTTTGATCCACCTGGATAGATTCTACATAAAGAAACAACCAAGCTAAGATGTTATTGCCTTAACATTGTATTTTCCAGTTTATAAAGGAATGGCATGCCTGTTGTACTATTTATTTATGGGTTTTTAAAAAGTTGTCTTCATTGAGCTAACATGTGGAACTCCTAAAGTTCAAGATTTATAAAATACTACTTTATTTCATGATGTTGAATTTGAAAACAGGGATATGAAATTTATATATATATATGTAATGGTATATATAAATAGGCATTTATATATATTTATATATACATTTCAGTTTTGCTTAATATACACATCTGATAAGACTGAAAGAAACTTCATGAAAATGTTAGTTGTATAAGGAAATAATGTGAGTGACTTTTTTGTTTTTTATTTCCTCAAACTATACAATGAACATGTACACTTTAGTTGTATAAGGAAATAATGTGTCTTATTTTTTATTTTATTTCCTCAAACTATACAATGAACATGTACACTTTAACCAACACAATAAACTTTGCAGAAAGAAAAGGAAAACATAACTTGTTAATAAAGCAGATGGAAAATTAATAAAATATGTGTATTTAATTTAGTGTGTATCATTGTCCTTTATTTTTTTACCTTCATTATAGGTAAAAACAAGACAAATTTATTTATCTTTTGATGTATACTAATACATTTTTAGCCATAACTTTGAAAGCTATAAGCAAAATTCTCATCTTAAAAGAATTTACCCATTTTATGTTGAAAGCCCAGTTGGGATAGAGAATCTGATAAGTGCTGGTAACCTAATAGCATCACATCTACTTACAATATATCAAATGAATCAAATGAATGAGTATATTCTAATGGGCCACTTTACCAAACTTGTGGATTTAAAAGGGAAAAAGACATAGTGCCTTGTCTTTATGGATTTTATATTATCTTGAGAGTACTGGCAGTGTCAGAGACAAAAAGTCAATAAATTATTCCAAAAAATATGATACACGCTATGACGGGAAGCAGAGGAGAAACGTGAGCAGGCACATCTAACCCAGACGATATAAGGGAAGGCTTCCAAGCTGAGACCTGAAGTATGAGTAGGAGTTAGGGAGAGGTATGTGACAGGCAGAATAAACAGCCTGTGCAACAGTCCAGATAAAAAAGCACACAACTATTAGGAAATGGGTAAAAGTTCAGTATGGTTAGTATAGCAAATGAACTAAAAATACACAAAGATAAAGCTATAGAAGCAAGGAGGTTCAGAAAATTTAGAAAGTTGATGAGTCATTAAAAGGTTTTAGGCAAGGGAAGCAGATGTGGCTCATGCAGTTGGGCACCCACATACCACATGGGTAGTCCCAGGTTCCATTCCTGGTGCCTCCTAAAGAAGACGAGCAAGACAGCAAGCTGATGCAATGGGCTGACGCAACTAGGAGCCACAACGAGCAGGGAGCAGAGGTGGCTCAAGTGATTGGGTGCCTCCCTCCCACATGGGAGGTCCCAGTGCCTCCTAAAAAGAAGACCAGCAGACACAGAGGGCAGGCAGCGAAGCACAAACAATGGGGGTGGGGATGGGGTGGAATAAATAAATAAATCTTTAAAAATAAAATGGTTTTAGGCTGAAAAGTAACAATCATATTTTGGTCTTAGAAAGTTCTTTCGGCTAGGGCATATAGGCTAGATTGCAAAGGCAGAGGTCTCTATACTTAAGATTTTTCTCCTGGGATGAACAGTTATAACAGTGTTACTCCTAGATAGCTTAAGTAGTTTGATTTAGAATCAAATCTTAGTCAACATGTAAAGTATTTTCAGTTCTGCAGTGAAAAAAGTAATTCCACAGGAATATGTCATTCCAAGGTAGTGCCATTACAATGGATACAAATGGCAAAAAAAGTAATGCATTTAGAGAAGGAAGCTGTGCAAGCTTAGGGGAGATAAATTATTTTCAAGAGTGAAAGCTGAAAAATAAAATTAAAATCCCCATAGCAAAAACTATTTTAGATGCAATTATGACTCCATAACAACTTATTACTGCCTATCATTTTAGATAACACAAATAATTGTAAAAGCCAGGTTGAAAATTTTTCAAAACAGAATGATGGAAAACAGTACAGAAATACTTAAAATCATATCCTAGTTAAAAATTCTACAATTGTAAGATGATATTCTGATTGTTTAGAAAGTCTGCTTTTATTGCCAACATTCTCTTCTTTTGAGAGCACAAAATAAAACTCGTAACCAAACTGGAAAAAACCATCTCTTAGTATTTCCACATACCATATAAAACCTGTTCTTTTTGAAAGATGTACAGACTATTGTTGGGTCAGCTTGAATATTCTGAAGAACAGGGTTTTCAGAAGCTTTCATCTCTATAGTAGTTGCAGCACGATGTTTTTTGGCTATTCCCTGGAATAAAGCCAGTTGCATAACTCTAATATTTTCTTGCTTGCCTAAGATCCGCACACACCTGGAAAATACAATGTTTTCTACAATAAATTACCAGAATTAACCCCAATCCTAACAACTTGACAGGAAGAAAAAAGCAGGAATTAAATATCCTTTATCTACATGGGAAATAAAACTAGTGAAAGCTTTTTAAAAACAAGTGCTTCTTTACTAAAAAAAAAAAAAAAAAAAAAGTATTTTAAATTGGTTGGCAATCAAAAAAATAATTCAGGTTAAAAATGCAATCATTCAGTTACAGTTTTAACCTGTCCCTATTTTAGTCTTTCTGCAAGCCTTCAAAGATTTTGCATTGCCAAGAACTACAATATAAATATGTTTATATGTAGGAATGTACAGCACAGGATTATTTTTTTCTTAAAATATATTTTAAGTTCTTTTCATTTACATTCAGGGATAGTTTCTGGTTGTAGCTATTTTGTATTAAGACCAAATGGACTGTTTGCACAAAAGGCTTATTGTGGTTTCATACACTTTAACTTTTATGTCTAGCAGGATGTAATGCTGAATTGAGTGGTTAAAATATTTGGCAACATTTAACATGAACTAGGCTAATTTGAACCAATAAGCAAACAACAGAGTAAAACTTGTTAAAAAAATAAACTTGGAACTATGCATATCTTCTGTCCATTTCTTTTACAAACATGAGTGGAAACTTTTTACATAAGGTTATAAACAACCAACAGACCACAGAAAAATCCAGTCAAAACATTTGGTTAAGTTTAGACATTTGGTACTATTCCACTTGTCTTGGAACAAACAAAACTCCCATTGTTTCTTAAAGGAGGAAATGGTCCTCCACAAATACATTTTAAAATATATATATACATCTTACTAAAGCTTACCGGTTTGTTTCTACATTTATTACTTTAATGCCTAGCATTGTTCCGTATAGCACAAAGTGTCCAGTTTCATCAAATATTATATTAATTAATCTCACTGCATCCAACTTCTCCAACTCACGTTCTACAGCCATTCGTCGGCCAAATTCCATGTCTGGTAGCTGTTGTCTCATCTGTTGCAGTTCAGTAAACATCTAGGAAACAAACCATTTATTAACAAAAAAAGCT
>JAQZBX010065677.1:0-16255 GCA_029593785.1 Cabassous unicinctus | reverse complement strand
GTTCTTGAAGAAAATCAATAAAATTGACAAACCCTTAGCCAGACCAAAAAAAAAAAAAATGAGAGAACAGATGCAAATACACAGAATAAGGAAAGAGCAAGGGGATATCACTACTGACCCCACAGAAATAAAGAATATCATAAGAGGATACTTTGAAAAATCATATGCCAAGAAGAATGAAAATTTAGAGGAAATGGACAAATTTCTAGAAACTCACAATCAGCCAACATTGACGAAAGAAGATATTGATGAATTCAATAGTTCACATACAAGTAAAGAGCTAGACTCAATCATCAAAAACCTACCAACAGAGAAGAGCGCAACCAGATGTTTTCAAAACTGAATTCTACAAACATTCTGGAAAGAGCTAACACCAATCCTGCTTAAGCTCTTCCAAAAAATAGAAGTAAAAGGAATATTGCCTAACTCATTCTATGATGCCAACATTACCCTAATACCAAAACCAAACAAAGATACTATGAGAAAGGAAAATTACAGACCAATTTCTCTAAAGAACCTAGATGCTAAAATCCTCAACAAAATACTTGCTAATTGCATCCAACATCATATCAAAATGATTATAAACCATGACCAAGTAGGTTTCATCCCGGGTATGCAAGGATGGTTCAATATAAGAAAATCAACCAACATAATACACCACATAAACAGATTGAAAGAAAAAAAATCACATGATCATCTCTATAGATGCAGAAAAAACATTCGACAAAATGCAGCACTCTTTCCTGATAGAAACACTCCAAAAGATAAGTATAGAAGGAAACTTTTTGAATATGATAAAGGGCATATATGAAAACCCCAAAGCTAACATTTCCTTCAATTGTGAAACCCTAAAAGCCTTCCCGCTGAGATCAGCAAGAAGACAAGGATGCCCACTATCACCACTCCTATTTAACATTGTCTTAGAAGTTCTTGCTTGAGCATTGAGGCAATAAAAAGATATAAAAGGCATCCAAAGTGGAAAAGAAGAAGAAAACATTATTTGCAGATTGCATGATCCTATACATAGAAAGCCCTGAGAAATCTACAACAAAGCTTCTAGAACTTATAAAGGAGTTCAGTATGTCATGGGCTATAAGATCAATGTCCAAAAATCAGTAGCACTTCTGTACACCAATAACGAGCAATCTGAGGAGGAAATCAAGAAAAAAATATCATTTCCAATAGTAACTAAAAGAATCAAATATCTAGGAATAAATTTAAGAAAAGATGTAAAGGACTTATATACAGAAAGCTACACAACACTGTTAAAGGAAATCAAAGAAGATTTATGTAAATGGTAGAATATTCCATGTTCATGGATAGGAAGATTAAACATCATCAAGATGTCTATCCTACCCAAACTAATCTATAGATTTAATGCAATCCCAATAAAAATCAACACTGTATTTTTTAAGGACCTGGAAAAACTAACTACAAAATTTATTTGAAAAGGTAAGAGTCCCCAAATTGGCAAAGACATATTGAAACAGAAAAATGAAGTTGGAGGTATCACATTAGTTGACTTTAAAACATAATACAAAGCTACAGTGCTCAAAACTGTATGGCATTTGCACAAGGATAGACATACTGACCAATGGAACCGAATTGAGAGTTCTGATATGGATCCTCACATAGACAGTCATCTGATATTCACCAAGGCCACCAAGCCCACGCAGGTGGGAGAGAATGGCCTGTTTAACAAGTGTTTCTTGGAGAACTGGATATCCATATTCAAAAGAATGAGAGAGGAATACCATATCACACCTTATAGAAAAAGCAACACAAGAAGGATCAAAGATCTTAATATAAGTGCCAAAATCATGACGACCTTGGAAGATAATGTAGGGAAGCATCTATAGGACCTTGTAATAAGAAATGGTTGCATGAACTTCACACCCAAAGCACAAGCAGCAAGAGAATAAATAGATAAATGGGATCTCCTCAAAATTAAAAACTTCTTCACCTCAAAGGACATTATTAAGAAAATAAAAGACAGCTTACCCAATGGGAGAAAATATTTGACCACCATATATCTGATACGAGCCTAATATCCTGCATATATAAAGAAATCCTACACCTCAAAAATAAAAAGACAAACAACCCTTTTTAAAAAAAAATGGGCAAGTTACCTGAAAAGGCACTTCTACACGGAAGAAATACAAATGGCTAAAAAGCACATGAAAACATGCTCGACATCGCTAGTTATTAGGGAAATGCAAATCAAAACTACAATGAGATACCATCTTACACACTTTAGAATGGTAGTTATTAAAAAAAGCATTCTATAAGTTTTGGAAAGGATGTGGAGGAATAGAAACCCTCATCCACTGCTGGTGGAGTTGTGCAATGATCCATCCACTGTGGAGGACAGTTTGGCAGTTCCTCAGAAAGTTAACAATAGATCTTCCATATGGTCCAGTGATTCCACTGCTGGGCATATACCCAGAAGAATTGAAAGCAAAGACACGAACAGATATATGCACACCAATGTTCATAGCAGCATTGTTTACAATTGTCAAAAGTTTGAATCAGCCCCGGTGTCCATCAACAGATGAATGGATAAACAAAATGTGGTACATACATACAATGGAATAGTACTCAGCTGTAAGAAGGAATGAAGTGCTAACACAGAGAATAACATGGATAAATCTGGAAGACCTTATATTGAATGAAGCAAGCCAGGCATTGAAGGATGAACAGAATATGACCTCGGTGATTTGAATTGAAGAAAGTGAGCAGTCTCTGAGAACCATTGTCTGAAAGATAGGTTAGCAAGGGAGAGAAGGAGAAGAGAAGGTTGTGAGCCATCACGCATATGGACATAATCTATCGTAAAGAGATAGAGTATAGTTACATATTGAAGGACAGGACAGGTGGGTAGTGATATTACTAGGTTTGGTGGTGCGGGGTTGACAAGTGGGTAGATTAGGAAGGGTTAAAATACCCAGGATACCTGGGGGAGAGATGGGAGGGGGAATAGGTGAATATGGAATTTGTGGGTATAATGGGTATAATGTTGAAAATGCAGGAGTTGGAAAGCTCTTATGGCAGTATGACAAGGTAGTGTCACTGGTTTAGGGTGTAGGTTGGGGGTGCATTCAAGATGGGGTGCATCTGGAGTAGGTTTCTGGGGAGTGTGTGAGGGTTCATCCTGTCATAATGTATTGTGTCAGGGAGTGGAGACCCAAACGGTGAGTGGGAAGGAGATGGACCCCCATCTTTGGGAGGACCGATTCACCCAGAAACAGACAGATGGGTGTCTCTCAGGAGCAAGGGTGGGTCCTAATCGGGGAGGACAATAAATGTGTCAAGACCTCTTGTTGCATGTAACTATGAATCTTGTCATCGAATGAGTCAAGACACAGGGGTGTCATGTGCCCCAGGGGTATGGGGATGAAGGAACAGAAAAGATCAAACAGGGGGGTATTTAGTGGTCAGGGAAAATGTTTTTCATTACCTTACAGTGATGGACACAGGACATGGTAAATATCATCAAAAATTATTAAACTGTACCATCTATATTGTAAACTATACTGTAAACCATTGACAATGTTTAGTAGCTAGCTTCACTATCAGTATAACAGTTATACCAATGCTACGATCCACATAAAAAAGGTTTTAATGTGGGTTGAGGAAAGGGGAATGCGGTTGTGTATATGGTAGTCTCTAGTATTCTGTGTGTGATTTGCTGTGACCTAAAACTTCTTTGAAAATTTAATGAAAATTCAGGAGACACTGGGGAGTGAGAGGGGGCAGGTGCCACAGTACAGACTGGACACCCAATAATGCAGTGATAAAAGGAAAAATGTCTAAAAAAAATTTTTAATTTTTTTTTGTTTTTTTCCCATTTTTTGAATATCCCAATCCCTTAATTTTATTTTATTTCTAGTGTTTTTTAAAGTTTTCATGTATTTTATCTCTTATATTTAAACTTATCTTTATTATTTCATTTTCCTATTAATTGTATTTGGCAATTATATGGACTTCATCTTCAATGAAGATTTGGATCACAGAAGGGTTACAGAGGGGGCAGGAGAGGATCATTGGTGGGGGTTGTCTGGGACACGGGTATCATGGGAGGAAGTTCACCTGAATATACATGAAAGATATATTAAATTGTTCAAATGATCAAGGGGTGGGACATGTTCACAGTGGGTAGGCAATCACCCAATAAATGAGATAATACTGAATTCCCAGGCAGGAGACCTCTGCCACATTCTTCAAGGGAGCAGCAACAGTCCCCTGAGAGCAGGAACAGTGTCTGGCAAAGGAGGAGGATCCACTGATGGGTTCTTGTTATTGATGACTAGCCTTAGGAGTCTTTGCACTTGTAATTCAAACTTAGCCTACTGTTATGTGGTGCCTAAGGGTTACCACATGAAATCCTCCTTGTTGCTCAAATGTGGCCTCTCTTTAAGCCAAGCTCAGCATATGAATGCATTACCTCCCCCCCCAGCATGGGACAGGACTCCTGGGGATGAGACTCCCTGGCAACGAGGGATTAATACCAAGTGCCAACTTGAAATACGACTGGAAAAAGGTCTTGAATAAAAGGGGGAAAAGATAAAGACAAATGAATTCATGTGGCTAAGAGACTTCAAAGAGAGTTGGGAGGTCATCCCAGAGGTAACACTTATGCACACCTCAATAGGATCTCATAGAACACCAAAGTGGATATCACCCCACAGAGGGGGGCTCCTGAGGTCTCTGGAGACACGCAGGTCTTTTATAAGGGGGGATAGCTCCAGAGATTGATGCCTTATCAGTGGGCTTTACTTTGGAATCTGTGCTCCTGAGACTGACAGAGTTGGACTCAAATAAGACCTCCCTGCACACGGTCTATTCAAACCTATAGGTGACACTGGAGTTTGTAGGTGTACTTCCAGAGACTGGAGCCTCTGGCCTGCCCATGTGCCAGCTGTGCCTGGAGTCTTGGTGGAGCTGCAGCTCCTACTCTACAGCTCAATGGATTCACCCAGGTCACCTGGTGAGGAAATGATGATGGACAACAGCCACCCCAGGGAATGGAGAGAGCCTGCAGCTGCCCACAGGATAATCCCATCCATCATATCCATGGGATATGGGCTCCCTCTCACTTGTAGTTGGAGTGTACATCACCATCCAAAACCCCTCAGGATTAGGAGAAGAGCTATGGACTAGAGTGGACTTAATGGTATTCTGTTGTAGACATATTGTGATTCAAGCAATGGAAGAAATTATGAGTGAGGTGGAGTCAGTGGCCACTAGATGCTTTTGGGGCAGGGAAGGGAAAAGCTGTTGTAATACAGGGACTTTTTTGGAACTTAGGAATTTTCCTGAGTGACATTACAATGACAGCTATAGGCCATTTTACCTCAGCATATAACATGTAGAACTGTGTGGGAGAGAGTGTGGTCTACAATGTGAACTATGGTCCATGCTTATGGGCAAAGCCCCAGGATGTGTATATTCCTTGCAGGTGATGTGCCACACCAATGAAAGATGCTTACGTGGGATGTTATGGGAAGTGTGGGAGGTGGAGAACATGGGAATCCCTGTAATTTTTGTATAACACTTATTTAAATCTAAGCATCTTTTAAAAAATATATATATATGTATATATATGTACCACATAAATACAAATTATCAATAGCAGAGTATATGTGAACATTTTACTTTTCCATGAATTATCTGTAATCCTGAAATGTTTCTAATGTAAAAATAATAATATTTCATAATGATATACTGATAGAAAAAATAAACTGCTTTTTTTTATTCAGTAGGTGTCATTCCTAAACTTTGGGCTTATTGTTACCTTGACTGCTCCACTATTGTTATCCCATTTTACAGATGAAGTTGACTGATTTCCCCAAGTCACATAACCAGCAAGATGTGGATCTGACACTGAAACCTATGACTGTCTGACTGCATGGCCTGCCCTTCTATCATTTTAGCTACCACAGTTTGCTGCCTTGGAAAAGGGAATTCCCATCCCCCACCACCACCACCATCCCTCTAGCAGTATAAATGCTATAGCCTTCTTAGTACCACCAAAGAGCAAGTGGCAGAAAATATTGCTCTGTTACATATGCACAAAGTTCAGAATTCCTTCTCTAAAGAAGCATTTTAATACAACATTTGTACTGAATTAAGCTATTATACTCTGACTGTATTGTATCTTTGGTTAATTCCAAATACTGTAAGAGAAGGGTTTTCTCCCTTATAAAAAGGATTTTTTTAATTCTCTCATAAAAATTGTGTATATTGTCATAAGATGCAGTTGGAATTTATTTGCATGATATCAGGTTTCTCAAAGTTTAGTACAATAATTAGATACTGCTGTCAAGTTGAGAGTTTGGATCTCTGCCAGGCATGTTTATATAATGTTGCCATCTCAAACTTTTCCTTCTCTTTTGTAAGCTCCCTTTATTTTCCTTTGGTGCCAGTTTCAAAACCTATGTAAAAGTATCATCATGCAGACTCAGTAAAGAGCTGCATTGAGATATGTTGAAACAGCACAGATATTAATCTGTTTTTGAGAGCTGAGAAGATTGGCCTTGAGGAGGATGGATGATGTCTTTCTCATCTTCTTCCTCAGCCCTAGGATGGGCATCAGGGGTATGATGCCCATTCTCCCTCCCCTCTTACCACCAGTTCATTTAGTGGCACTGCAGAAATTTCTCAATTCTCTGGGCTTTAAACTAATGCCTTTCAGAAATGATCTTATAGATCAGAGATCAGTGACCGTTTATCTGTAAAGGACCAGGTAGCAATTATTGTTAACTTTGCAGGCTATATGGTCTCTGTCACCAGTACTCAACTATGATGTTGTAGTATAAAAGCTATCACAGCAATTCATAAGTGAAGGAATGTAGCTGTGTTTCAATAAAACTTTATTCAAAAAATAACATTGTATTCAAGAAATCCTTTTCATTGTCATTCCTAGCCATGCTCTAATTTATACTGTGGCAAAGTGCTTTTACTCAGAAATATTATCTTTTTCATCATGGGGGTTCATGGTCAAATTGTTCCCAATGTTTTAAGGTGCAATCTGGAGAATTACACTTCTCTTTCATTCTAGACTTCTGTTTATTGCCCATTGTGACTCCCTATCAGCTCTTGGGTAAGTTACACTTTAAGTTTATTGATAAAAAATTTAGTATGCAGACAGGATTCCAGTGGGAGATCACCTATAACTGTGGAATGGATTCTGGGGTAGGACTGTTACCTAAAGTCCCAGGTCCAACCAGCTCCTAACCTAAGCCAAAATCAAGGGCCAAGTGTGGTCTTGCCACATACAGCTTAATAAGGAGATTTAAACATTCACTGTAGATAATGATTAATAATTTTGATAAGAAAATCTGTTTTCACTGAGGCTGCAGGGATCTCATGGGCTGTCTGTTCCCTTCCTGACTGGCTGCTTTCAGTATCCTCAATGCAGAGACAGAGGAATCCTGGTGCTGGATTTCAGAGACAAGGGGCTTCCATAGGCACAGAGCCGAGCTCAGGTATGCCCCACCGGGGGGACCAATTAGTCCATCAGACAGCAATCCTCTAAGAGGTCACAGGGTCCCAAATGGGCTGCCAAATTTTATGGGATTCCATCACAGATTTCTGGGTCCATTCCTGGCACAGAAATTTGACTACCACACTGAATTTGTTTGCCAAGGAAAGAGGTTTATTAAATTGGTGGAGGACAGGAGATTGGATGTCTCATATCTGCCTCCTGAACAGAAAGTAGACTGGCATCACATGGCCTTGTGTAGAGGAGGAATTAGGGGTTGAGTTAAGGAGACTGACAGGTGGGAGGGACTGCAGCTTGCACATGCTCTATAACATTACCTGTTTAACAGGGAAAGCTTCATGTTTGGTCAAACATCATGCATGAAGAGAAAATGGCATCTATATCCCACCAAGAGGGATTTAATTTACTCTTATAATGAGCTAAAGTTCAGTGAAGTTCATTCTACTACTAAACTGAGTCTGCACTGGGAATGGGAAAATCCCATTATGTGGTTAATTAATTTTGTTATCAGTTACTGACTGCAGTTTCTCTACCTTGATTGGCTGGTTTCTTTAAAAAAGCAGGGCAATGTTAAACTTGGGAGAGAAACAGTTGTGGTATTCAGGAAATATGGCAGAGGATTGGTCCATTAAGGAGGTAAAGGAAATTCATGGGCAGCTTCATTATGGGACAATCACCTGGATGGACAAGACAATAGGGAGTGAAGTTGCCCCTCAGAGACTCTGAATCATCAGAACCTCAAAAGGTCATAAACCAGGTCATTCTTGGATGGGCAGAGAATCCTGGATAATTGATAGAGATCTTTCCATGTTCAAACCCACTTTATATGGTCCATGTAGTCCCTCTGTTTCCTGAGGCCAAGCTTCCTCTTACACTGGCATCCTCATCCTCTTGTTGGGAAGTTCCCTGCCCCATGGTCACTTCTGTCATTTCTTCATGATCTGGGCTTATGGAGTTTGTGGAACTGAAGTGAAGTGTAATACCTCAACAGACCTGCCATCTGCCTAATCTCAATGGTGCTTCATTTTCAAATCCCCAGGTAGTAATGGTTTTATTTCCCAAAACACAAGGGAAAAAAATATATTTCATGTAGGTAGAGAAAAATTCCCTTATGCATCTTCTTTCCCAATGAGATGAGGAATTATTCCCACACTCATTCTGTTCTTCTCACAAAGTGATGGCCCTTTTTGAGATATTGACTCTCTTCTGCCATGATTACTTTTGCCTTGAAGAGAATCCTGTGTTAATCAAGACATGCACCTTATAGTGAATTTAGATTAGCATCCTTGAGTGCCTGCTTTTTCAGACACTCTGAAGGTTTATCTCAATAGACGTATTAAGAAAAAGAAAGTCAACATTTCTCCAGAAGTACAAGGAATAGAAGATTCTGAGAAGTTATTTATAATCTTGTGGCAGCCACAGTTGAAAACCTAGATTAAAGTATTTTTCTCTTCAAAATTCAACTGTCACATTTGGCATAAGAGGAAGTATTTACCAATAACCAGTTAACATTGAAAAATCCTTTTCTCTGTCATTGGATTGGGAACTTTACAGTAGGAGATATAGAATGTTATGATTACTGGTTTACACTTATCCCATCAATTTTTCATTGCTTTCTAATAAATATGATATGAATATGTCTGAACTGAAGATAAACAAATGAATTATTTATTCTTTAAATGCCTTTGGCACAAACTAGGCTTCCATAACTGTTCATTTATAGTCTCACTCAAATTTACTTAGATGGATTTCCTTGAAAATTTGAATCTTCATGTATTACTTAGCATTTAGAATCACATAATTTTTACATCAATGTCCAAATAAATACTATTAAAAATTAAAGACTCCATAATCTAACACCTAAAGTCACACTACTATATATTTCTTCCACTGTACTATTTATCTGATGGATAAAACGAGGCCCAAAATGGAAACCAACCAGAAATCCACCTGTGATAGTGCTGTCTACCAGGAGATTTCAGGTTGGTGGATGCTGAGTAAACTCTGCTGGAAGAAATGCAGCTTCCAGGATCAGTGAGGAAGGGTATATGAGGGATGTTTCCTTCCCAGGCAAGCATTTATGTTGTTCAAACCTCCTGTGATGGGACACTCTAATCAAATCAAATGCATGGGATCACCTTTGGTCTTTTTGCCATTTACAATCATTTACAAAATTTCAGTAGCAACCTGTGTGTATTTGAACAATATAGATTTTATACAACTTCACAAAATATGTGCATATGTCAATATACTGTCTGTATCTTTCTGCACATTGCATTTAAAAATATTTATTTATTTATTCCTACCCTCTTGCCACTTATGCTCACTGTCTGCTCTATGTGTCCATTCACTGCACATTTCCTCTTTGTCTACTTGTCTCTCTTTGTTGCATCTTCTTGCTGCACCAGCTCTCCATGGGCATGGGCCATAGCTCTCCATGAGTGTGCACCATCAACCCTCTGTTGGCATGGGCCAGCTTGCCCTCACCAGAAGTCCCTGGGAAACAAACCCAGGGCCTCCCATATGGTAGGTGGGAGCCAAATCAATTGAGCCACATCTGCTTCCCTGCACATTTCATTTTGACTAAAATAATTCCTTGCAAATCTCCACTTGGACACATATAATGTAGCCTAGTTCACTCAGTTTCACTGCTGTTTATCAACAACCTGTATTACATGTGGATTTCCTTTTTAATCCCTTCTTTTGGTTGACATTTTCATTCATTCCAGCAATTCCCTTCCATTATTGATAGTGTTGTGGGTATTTTTGGAGACATACCCCTGTTGATATGAAGAGAATGTGAAGAATGGATAAGCTTTGGAATATTTTCAAATGTTGCCCACGTG
Organism: Cabassous unicinctus; assembly: GCA_029593785.1. NCBI lineage: Eukaryota > Metazoa > Chordata > Mammalia > Cingulata > Chlamyphoridae > Cabassous > Cabassous unicinctus. The sequence continues at coordinate 5,905 of JAQZBX010065677.1, read as the reverse complement.
AATATTACTTCCTCCAAGTGGTTAGACAAAGTGCATCTCCACTGACACTGGAGGAAACTCTACATTTTTACATATTGTGGTCCCACTATGTAGAGATCGATTTAAGAAAATTTTTATATGTGAAGTTAAATTGGTTATTTATTTGAATTTCATTTATTGTTTATGATGCAGTTTATAATTATTTACCATGGTGTTACTAATCTGGATAGTCTGGTCATTTTCCTTTTGTCTATATTTTTGTTCAATTTTTTTTGGTTTTGGGTTGGTAGATATATTATTTTCTAACTCTTCTGGATACTATTAGTTTCTAGGTGATACCATTGTCAATATATTTTTTGATTCTGTAACTGGTCTTAACTTCTATTGTCAGATAGACTTTACTAATATTTAAAGTTGTTGGCAGTTTGGCATTAATTTATAAAATGTAAGCTGGTGTGCATCTGGTTGAAGTGCTCAGTGATCATCTAATTTATTAATGTAGCAACTATGCCCTGAGCACTCACCAGGTCCATATGCTGGGTTAGGCCCTGGGTCCAGTGCTGAAAATGATCAACTTTCTCCCAGCTTTCCAGAAGCTCAGAGTCTGGAGGTAGATATGGAATATTATTAAACAAATACATGTAAAATAGAAGATCAAGTGCCACAGTGAAAATAAAGTAGGGTGCTGCAAGAGGGGGGCTGGGAGCCATTAGGTGGGTGGGCCTGAAAGGAGTCACTGAGGTGACATTTATGCTGCAATCAGAATGAGAAACAGGAGACAACCCTGAACAAGTCAGTGAACAGTGTGCCAGGAGAAGGCACAAGTTTCCAGACTCTGAGTCTGAAGTGAGTTTGGCCTGAGAGGAGGTTAGAAAGGAGGCCACTGTAGACAGAGGGAGCTTGGGAGGAGAGGTGCAGAGGGAGGGAGGGGGAGAGGGACAGATCCTGGGGTCTGACACATTGTATTAGTTATCTATTAGTATGTGACAACACAATGCCAAAATTTAGTGGCTTACAACAAGTGTTTCTTATTGCACAGCTTCTGTGACAAAGAATTCAGGCAAGACAAAGCTGTGTGATTTTGATCCAATTTTTCTTCCAAGACTGAGAGGCAGTCCCAACTGAGGCTTAACCTTGGAAAGGCCTGATTCCAAAGTCACTCATATGTTATTTGCAGGATTCTGTTTGGACTGGGCTTGAATTCCTTTCTGTCTGTTATCTGGGCCTTCCCTCAGTTCTTTACAATATGGGCCTCTGCACATCATAGCCTGTTTCACCAGCCTGAGATATAAGAGAAAGGTATAGATTTAGAGATAGATATATATAGAGAGATGGATAGGCAGTAAAAGAGGACCAGCAAGACAGAAATTACAGGTGTAGCCATATTCTATTGATAAGAAGAGAGTCACCAAGTCTAGTTTACACATAAAAGGAAGAGATTAGACAAACCTCTGTATACCAGGAGGCAGAGATCCTTGGAAGTTATTTGGTGGCTTTTGACAACATAAACTAAATGGAGGCATTTAATCTGATTCTAAATGTAATAGGTATGCATTGAAGAGTTTTGATTCAGATGGTGATATCTGTTTTTCATTGAATTTCAAATCCAGTATATTGGGGCCTGGGAAATGAACCCAAGAAGATAAGTTAATTTCCCATAATCCTACCATCAAGAACCAGCCTTGTATTGAGTTGAACTCCCTGTTGCTTCCTATGCCTTCATATAATTCTTCCATCTCTAAAGTCCATATATTAGTGATCTTTCACATTAGATCATGAGTTTTATAGATATTATTCCATATAAATATGCTAAAGTCCCTAGGATGTGGAAGTTAGAATGATCCTTATGGTTTTGGTGGGGAGACTAGGGAGGCCCAAGAGACACAATGTCTTGTCCAAATTCATGGATAAGGCAAAAAAATGAGATAGGTCTGAAGCCAGCCCTATTTCCTCAATATTGGAATACTGAATTTCCCAGGCCTTTTCCAGGTTCTGCAGGGAGGGGAGCATTTGTGTAAATTGAAGACATGAGAGAGGAGGCTGAAGAGGCATCAGCTTTAGGAGAGGTTTTATCTGAGGAAGTGGGGCAGATAATGGGACCCCAAGAGGAAACCTCCCTTCCTTAGAGATATAATCCAACAGAACTTGGAACCCTGGTAACCAAGCACCCATATTCTAGAGACAGCCCCCAGCCCAGGTCACCTGAGCAGGATTCTTCAGAGAACAAGATGTTTTCTTGTTGTTTCCCAAGGTTCTTACCTCAGGAAAACTGGCAGTGAGAGGCTTTTTCAAACTGCAGGAAATGGTTCAACCTCTACCACAGAAGACTGTGGCCATTTAACAAGAGACACCCAAAGGTAAGATAGGGATCACAAGGCAGTGAATGAAGGCTGGACAAATATTCTGATCCTTCCTGGGTAGCCCCATGGCCCCTTTCACTCCCAGTGTGCCTGAGCTGGGGAAGGCTGGGCTGTTGGAAAGGACATGAAGGATGGACCCACCTTGGGCAGGAGCTGGTTCTCTAGGAGGTTGGAAGCCTGGTTGGCCATTATGTTCACAGTCTCCTCATTGCTGGCAGAGTGGGAAGGAAAGTACTGGGGTGGTGATCATTTGCCCAGATGTTAATCTGCAGACTTGGAGCCATCATCTCATCTCTTTTCTTCCTGGGCTCAAGGCCTGTGCAGACAATTGTTTCTAATCTGGGGCAGAGAGCTTTAGATGGAGTCATCACTGTGGCAACAGTCAAGCAGGGCCTTCATGACCAATTGAAAAGGGGTGTGGACATTGTTCTTTACTGAGCAGTGAGGAAAGTTGGGTGGGGGTCTCTGACTGAGGAAGGGCAAGGCTGAACATTTTGTCCCACACATCTGATGGATTTCCACTATAAGGCTGATCTAGGGGCTTCCTCCTGTCAAAGACAGCTCTAGATGGTGCCCAGGGCACCCTGGGAAGAAAGTGGAGTCTGGGATCTCAGAGGCAGCCTTTGAAAGCATCCATCTCCATTACCACCATTTCTAAGTCATTCTGCCCCATCCCTGCCTGCTCCCACCCCACAATCAATGGTCAAGATAATGAAGTATAGTGAGAAACTGGCTCAGAATTCTTCCTGGAACCTCAGTCATGGGTGCTCAGCTACAAGTGGGTGTGGACTAATCTGTACAACTACCCATCAGTAGAATAACATTGGTGGGAAGAAGAGACCCACCTGTCACTTGCAGAGAATAAGGCTGCATTTTGCACTCAAACTACAGTTTGAGGTGCAATGAGGGCCAGGGAAATCTGGGGCAGGAAAACGGATTCAAAATTTCCCCCTCATCCTCCCAATACTTATGGAACATCTACCACATTCCAGTGTAGTGCATAACTGATATAGGCCATCAAAACTGCAGGAATTTAAGTTTGAATGGGTTTTCACAGGGCATAGGAAATGTGGGTGTCTGTAAAAATCATATTAACAAGGACCATTCCTGACCTAGGACAGTGTCTTCCTCTGTAGAGTTTTGAAGGAAGAGGGATTGTGTTCTGCTTCTCATGCAGAGGTTTCTATGACCACCAGTTAAGAACTCATAGCTTTCAAGATGAACTCTGGAATTGCACCAGCTATAAGTGGGGCAGGGGAAATGTAAAAATATCAAAACTTACAATGTGCAAAGTAAAACACCAGAAGATTGTTAGCAAATGACCAGAGGGTAGGCAGGAGTGTGTATCATCAGCCCCCTTGTAGGGGCTCTGTGACCCATCCTTTATCTGAGATTTGAATCCTTCTGGGATCCTGGTCTTTGAACTCAAAATTCCTTGTTCTGCATTGATTCTGGGGGAACATTTGTGATGCAGCTTCCAAAGCCACAACTGACCTCATTTCATAAACGTTATCCCTCCCTGTAAACTGGTATTTCTAGCATCCTTGAAATTCCTTGCACAATTTGTTTTAATCCAGAAATTCCCCAGAAGGCTGCCAGCCTCTCTGTCATGTCCTTGGAGGCTACTCATCTCTGATTATTCACAGTGAGCTTTGGTGTCTTGATCAGTGTCTTATTTCTTCCCATGGAAGGAAAACTCACACTTTTCCTCACGGGCCAAGATGACACTGTGGCCATTTGGTTCTCAGGTCCATTGTCTGGGGAGTTCACCAGTTTACATACTCAGTTGTGTTGTTACTGATATATCCTGAAAGAGACACCCAACCCCAAGACCTTAGAACTCACAACCACTGGGATGGTGGTGGACTTTGTCCAAGTCTTGCACTGTGGTTATGCCCAGAAGGTAAGAACCTGTCTGCTGGGGAGAGTTGAAATATGTGACAAGTCAGGGGTAGGGGAAGAAGGTGATCACTAAGACTGATGACCCACAGGCATGCATGGCACAGCATTTCCAATTAAACACTGCAGCCCTACCAGTCCAGGTGGTAGAGTCCCTGCCCTGAGCTCACCTGAGGGTCCTCTCTGAGCTTCCTTTTGATCTGGACCTAAGGGGTTAACCCCAGGCACTGCCCTGTGCCTCCAGGGCCCTGCTCCAGCTTCCAGCCACCATCTTGTTAAGGACTTTGAACATCATTCCTTTGCTTCATCTAGCATGTGGTGGTCCAGATCAATTGTGGGATGATACTCTGTTTTCACTTTTGGATATTTCTCAGTTATCCTCCATTTCCTCCAGGGCTCCAGGTATCACCTGAACACCCATGGTAGCCTCTTCTGGACAGCTGAGGGGAAGAGGACAAACCCTGGCTCAAGACAGCCCAGGCCCTTGATGACAGGGCACAGCCATCCACAGATGGGTTTTTTAAATGAATCACAGGTATGGCTTTGCTTTCCCCTCAAAGACAGAAGTGCCAGGTCTCAAAGGTAGTTCAGGACAGTGAATAAGGCATTGGTAACTGAGGAGTTTCACCTACACTGCTGGGAGGCTCCTGAGAGCAGAGACATCATGTAGAAACATGTAATAAATCTAGTGCAATCTGATATGGCAGAAAGTGAGTTTTTACTGTATCTTTGGGCTTCCACTGTCCTAGAGTGCAGTGAGAGTCACCTAGCAGAGGCCCACATTTAAGGCTGGAGTATATCTTAGTTTCTGACAGGGAATCTTCTGTTTACACTGAGACTGCTTGATCAAACAGAAAGCCCAGTTGGCCAAGGCAGTCATGCACAAGCCCAGGGTTGCCCTTGCTCAGGCTCTGCTTGGTGGGCATCAGGGCCCCACTGGACTTGATTCCCCATGGGAAGCAGTTACATTTATTTCTGGCAGAAAGAAGTTGTCCCAACAGTGACTGTTGGGCCAAGGGAAGGGTGGGAGGGAGGTGGCCTGAGGTCCCCTGGGGCTGCTTTTCCTCAGGAAAAGCTGCCCGCCCCCAGTTCTAAGTCTCAGGTCTCTTGATGTGGTCAGTGTGGCCTCTTCTGCTTGGCTTCTACATGAGGGTTGGTGGTTTTTTTGTGTTCTACTCTGACAAAACAGAACCTCATTTGGTCCAAGGGAAGAAGTCAGCAAAGGCATGGGTTAATCTACAAAGCTTTACAAATGTCTGTTCCCATCTACTTATTGGGTACACATAAATAGCTATGAAAAGACCTGAGAGCAGGAGGCCCTTTCACCCTGTCCAGTTTTGACTGGTGGCCACTGGGTCACACTGTCACATGGACTTTACAATAAAAACATCAAATCAATCTGAACATTGACCAGAGAATCTGTAGGGGAGGCCTAGCTCCTTTTCAGCTTCTCTCTACACTTGTCATCTTCTGTTCCCATTGAGGGCCTGACCAGTAGGGCCACACCTCCAAGGCTGTTGAGCATCAGAGTGATGCTGAGTGAATCCCAGGGTCCCTTCCCTAATCACATGTGTTTTTCCATGGGGACAAATCTCTGCAGCTATTCAGAAATTACCATTTATACATTTTAATGAGAAAAACCTTGGAACTCAATTTAAATAAATAAC
>JAQZBX010065676.1:0-16262 GCA_029593785.1 Cabassous unicinctus | reverse complement strand
ACAAATGGAGCTGGAAGAGAAGATGAGTGCCAGGGTCACACGCAGAACTGGGGACCAGACCGAGTTTAAACCTGTGCATCCTGGGCTCTCTCCACTAACCCTCTAGATTTCCTAAAACTCTAAGACTCATTTTTGCAACTTGCACACCATTTTCTACATTGCCAGTGTGTCGAGTTTGTACCGACGGTCAGTAGAGAACAGTCATAACAAGCTTGCCCACACAGACCCTCTTCGACCACAGCTCAAACCACAGCAAATAATTTTTTTTCCAGGCTGCCGCCAGGTTAGGCTCCCTTGGTGTTAATTTCCTGCTCAGCAAAGCCATGAGTCATCTCCTTCTCTCCTTCCTATTGCTCTGAGACCAGAGTCTGCAGAACGAGAGGTCACATGGAACCCTTTATTTAGTACAGAGGTTCTCAACCTGGCGTGGGGGTGGGGGCACTGCTGTTAGAAACAGCCTCCCCGTTGATTCTGAGAACACACCTGGGTTGACAAGCTCAGGACAGTCTGGAATTCCTGGAGTTCTTGTCGGAAATCCACTGGCATCCAGGATTCTGCGGCATTTTATTCAGTTTGCCACTGGCTAATAGATGAGCTTGGGTTGAGGTCGAATTCCCTAGCGGAGGTGCGTATCTCTAGGAAAAGCGGGACAGTCTGGAAAGGCTCGCTTGCTTTTCCGGGCTAGTGTGGCGCCTTATTTGCAAGGAGTGCTGCCGCTGTGTGTCCACCAGATGGCGCACAACACCTTGGCTGACAACTCAGACAGACAAAAGGCTGCTTCATGATTTATCCTGCTGAGGTTATCACACCAGAGACTGGAAATGTCCTGTCCCACCCCTCCCCCTCTGGCCCCATGTGAGTCTATCACTTGACCAAAGATTTCAAATCATAATGTTTTCATTGGATTAAGTTCAGCTGAATTTAACAGAAAAAATATATAATAACGGTGGCTTTAACAAGAGATAGTTTTATTTGTCTCTGTAGAATGCAATCTGGGGGCCTCCTCAAAGGCACTGGGGATGCAGCATCCTTCACTTCACGACTCCACCTGGGATGTAGACCTTAGCCTCCTCATCCAAGATGGCTGCTAGAGCGCCAGCCATCACATCCAAGAACCAGGCAGTAGGATGGAAGAAGGAACAGAAAAAGACATGTCCTCTTGCTTTAAGGAGTTTTCCCAGAATTCATATATCACTTCTACGTACAACTAATTGGCCAAAACTTAGGGCTGGGGACTGGAGCCTTTTACCTGAGCATCACCACTCCAAACAAATTCCGGCTTCTCTTTGGAAGAAGAATGCGAGAATGGATATTGGAAAGCAACTAGCAATGTCAGCCACACATTAATGTAGTCTACTGAAAAATCAACTATACCAACACAGCCTGTTTTCCAACCCCTGGAAACCTGGATGACTCACAGAATCAGTCCGTTTTCTGCCTACCCTTTAGATGATATGACTCCCCAATATATGTCCCAAGCCTAGAGTCTTCTCCTAAACTCCAAGACTTGTGTCTCTACCTGAATGACCTACAAGAATCTGACAGCCAACATGTCCAAAACCAGCTCATTGCTTTCCCCTCCCCACCCCCTGATGGGGCGGCTCTTTCTCCTGTGTTCCCCAGGTCAGGGATTCCAGCATATCCCCATATCACCAAGGTCAAGAACCAGGAAGCCATCCTGGGCACCTCCCTCCCCTCACCTCCACACATACTCCTTCTCTTTATCCTGTAGTCCCACCTTGTTAAAGTTTCTTGAATCCATTCCATCTTCTCTTTTCCTGCTCATCACTGCCTGCCTGAAGTGTCGTCAAAGGCTGATCCTCCTGCCTCCAATCTCACGTCCTCTAGACCATCCTCACCTTTCTTCCAGAAGGATTGCTCTAAAATGAAATCAAATCACACCACTCTCCCGATTTAAGCTTCAGTGGCTCCCCATCACCCTCAGGGAAAAATCCAAATTCTTTAACATGATTTATCAAGACCCATTCTTATGTCCGCCTAACAATAGTTAGAACTTAATGAGCATTTACTACCATGTGCTCACACCAAGTGTTAACGTCATCACTCCTCATAGCAACTCTATGAGGTGGTATGTGATAGTTTAGTTTATTGCTCAGTAAATATTCTCAGTCCTCTTCCTCCCTCTGTGAACAGAATAGCTTGCCCCACTCCATCGATGTTGGGCTTGACAATGGGACTTGCGTTGGCCTATGGACTGCTAGCAGCCAGGATGCAAGCAGAAGCATCTGGTGTGCCTCCATGATTTGGCCCCTTGCTTGCGCTCTGGAAGTCCACGGTAAGCAGAGCTTCTCGCAGAATGAATATATGTGGAGCAGATCTGAACTCAATCCAGCCCAGCCAACCCACAGCCTAGAAGCAGAATCACCCAGCCAAGCCCACCCTACATCAGCCAAACTACAGTCAGTCTGAGACCCTCATGTACGGCAACGAGTACTGGTTTTGTGTTAAGCCACTGAGTTTGAGAGTGGGTTTTTAAATGCAGCGTTTTTATAGCAATAGTTGACTTGTGCGGGTAAGTCTTATTATCCCCATTGTATTAGTCAGCCAAAGGGGTGCTACTGCAAAATACCAGAAATCTGTTGGCTTTTATAAAGGGTATTTATTTGGGGTAGAAGCTTACGGTTACCAGGCCATAAAGCACAAGTTACTTCCCTCACCAAAGTCTATGGCCACGTGTTGGAGCAAGATGGCTGCCGTTCTCTGCGAGGGTTCAGGCTTCCTGGGTTCTCTTCCCGTGGCTTGCCTCTCTCTGGGCTCAGCTGCTCTGCTATCTCCAAAAGGCCAGCTGTAGACTATCAGGCAAGTGGTTCGTCTCTCTTTCTGGGGTCTCTGCCGTGTCTAAATGAGCCTTCTCTCTGCTCCTCTGTGTGCTTACTTCCCGGGCTCCAGCATTAAATCTCCAAACTCCCTTCTCTGTGGTGTAGTTTCTCTGTGTGTCCCCATCCACCAGGGGGGGTGGGGATGCAACGTCCTACTGATGTGGCCCAATCAAAGCCTTAGTCATTATTTAATCAAGTAAAAGTGAAACCTCTGAATCCAATATAATCTAATATGCCCGGAGGGATAGACAAGTTTACAAACATAATCCAATATCTATTTTTGGAATTCATAAACAATATCAAACTGCCACACCCATTTTCCAGACATACCAAAACTTGTTCTCGCCTCAGGGCCTTTGCACCTCCTGTTGCCCCTACCCAGGAGCCAGGCTCCTGTCCTGGCCCTTCACATAGCTGATTCTGTCTCTTCCTTAATATTTCAGCTCAAGTGTCACCTCTCAAAGAGGCCCCACCACCACACAGTCGCTCCATCACCTCCTTCATAGCACTTGTCACAGTCTGAAATTGCCTCATTCCCTCACATTTTCTCAGTCTATGTCCACCTGCCCAAACAGAACACAGACTCCGTGATGGTGGGGTTGGTCTGTCTTCCTCAGTGCTGTGCATTTTCGTGGCCAGCCCTCTTCTGCACTCCCCTAGCAGCCTGCACTGGCCCAGGCTGCAGTCACCAACTCCCCACTCTATGTTTTAATGGCCTAGTGACTTGAGATTGTAAGCCCATTGCTCATTTGTACACCTCCAGTGCCTGGAACAGAATTGAGCATGGTGCTCAATTCATCCGTCAGATTTGTTGAATTAATTAATTAATCCTACCCCCACACACACACCCGCACCTTCTGGTCTGCTCTGATATTCCCGTTCAATGGCAGAACAGGAGCCTTCCTTCTGGTGCTCAAGGGGGCTGTGTAACTTCTCCTGGGCTCTCAGGTGGGAAGGAAGATCCAGGTTTAAAGACAGTTCTCTAAAGACCAAACAGCTCATACTCGATGTGTGATAACTTTGCTGCCCCCCACGGCTCCGAGGAGGGTAAGAGCCACCCCACAAGGTGATCAAATGCCGCTGCCCCAGCAGGAAAGCCCACTGCAGAGCTTTAAAGCCACGTCCCAGCCCCTGCCGCACTGCGTGTGGGTTGCATTGGCACTGCCACTGCCCATGTCCTTGCAAGGCATTAGTCATCTGTCCCTTCCTTCCTTTTATTAGGCATGAGTTCCCGGTGGATTTATTTGACATTTATTGAGCATCTGCCAACTGCCTGGCTCCAGACTGGGCACTGGAGCTACAGAGATGTATAATCAGCGCTTCTGGCTCTCAGTGCACTCGTGGTTAGGGGAAAGCACTGAAACATGAGGAAATAACTGGAAAAAGTGTAGCCAATGCAAAGATTACCCACCTGGGGCTGGGGGGAGAGAGTCAGGTATGGGAGTGAGAGGCTGGTGGAGGTGGGGGCTGTCAGGGAGGTGGTGGCTGCGCTGGACCTGACTGATGAGTGGTAGTCAGCAGCCCAGAGAACCCGGGGAATGGGGAGCAGCCCAGGAAGAGGGGAGCAGCTCCAGCCGAGGCACCAGGATGAGAAGCAGCCACTTCCGTGCGGGGACCTGCGAACAGTCCAGCAGCACCAGAGCGCACAGGGGAAGGCCGGGAGGTGCCCTGCAGAGGTGGGGGAGGCCCGGGAGCCTCCAGGGACCTTGCACTCTATTCCGATGGGGGCCCTTGAGGGTTCTGCAGGACAGTGGCACTATGAGCACTGGGATTTTACAAGCTTGTCGGGGTATCAGTGAGGAGGAACGAGACCATTTAGAAGACTGAAAATATTCATGTGAGACATGATAAGAATTATCATGAAGAATTAGAGCAGTGGTAGTGGAGAGAAAAGAGAGACTAATGCAAGAAATATCCAGGAGGCAAAAGTTCCGGAGCTTGTTGACGGGATGTAGCACTTGCAGGAGGGGAGCTGTCTTACCAGGCTTCAAGCTTGGGTGCCAGACTGGGCCACCACCCAAATTAGGGAGCCATGCCGGAGAGCAGGAACCGGGGAGAAGGGAGGATGTGGGATGGGGGGAGGTGGGGGGTGAAGGGGAAGGGAAGAGGCCCGATGGGGAAATTAATGGGGGAAAGGCGGATAGGGGTCAAGGGCCTGTGCAGAGGGGCTGACCCCTGGCCGGGAGAACCCAGGCCTCGCTGCTGACTTCAGGCAGAGCTGTGGATGGGCACGGGGCAGGTAAGCTAGCAGAGGGGAGGGAGCGCATTACAGCTCAGTAAGTGGGGGGCCAGGTCATCAGCAAACAGGGCAAGGCAGGGTGGAGCACGGGGCTTGTAAAGAGCCGCCAAAGGCTGATACTGAAACCCATAGCCATGCCAGTTTCTCCTTAAAGCCTCTCCTTTTAGCTTCTCCAGGCCGTTAATACCTGTCACTTTTTATTACTCAGGACATTTTTGGTTGCAAGTGAGAAAAACGCAACCTGAGCAAGGTTAAGGGAAAAAAGAGACATGCTTTGTAAAGATACTCGGACGTCTCACCTAATCAGAGGAAGGGTAAATGGCCAAACCCTGGAGAACGGCAAGGATTCAGCTAGGACTTCACGAGAACTGGGACAACGCCAGAGCTCTCCTGGTGCACTCCCCGTGCCTCAACCTCTCTGCTTGCTGATTTCCTTCTCAGGGGTAGGGGACTTTCTGGAGAACAGAACTTTCTCCACGTGCTACCAGAGCACTGCAGGTGCTACCCCATCACCCAGCAGGGAAGGATTCTCTGTCCCCAGTTCCAGTTTGCAAACACCGGGGAAGGACACCTACTGGCTGGGCTTCTGTATGCATCCCAGGGCCAATCAGCCGTGGGGGAGTGGGCATGGCCTCTAAGAAGCTCAGCCTCGCGGTTGGTGTGGAGAGAGGGCCAGTTCCCAGAAGAAAGAAATGGTGCTGGGCCTCGAGGAAAGCAACCGATGTGCCCTAAGGCCAGATGTTCTCCAGCAGAAGCCATCTCCTCACGCTGACCCCTCTCTTGTTCACGCTCTCTCCCCTCTACTCCCACCCACCCCCTGGACTGCCCCTCTGCTTCTCCCAATCCCGTTCCCTCCCTGCTTTCGCAAACTTGCTACATTTTTCTCCCACCACCACTTTGAACGTCCCCATGGTTACCTATGCCCAGAGAGAAACAAAACCTCAATCAGACGCGGCCTCACCAGTGCCAGGTGCTGCAGGTCCATCGCCTCCCAATTCTGGACACTCTATTTCTACTAAAGCAGCCAAAGATGGCATTAGCTTTTTGGCAGCCTTGTCACTGCTGAGTCACACTGAGCTTTCTGTTTCTATAAAACATATTTTAAAGATTATAAAAGTAATTTTGTGCTCATCACAGAAAAATTTGAAAACACAGTAAAGTATAAAAAAGATAATTAGATATCTATCATCCCTCATTTTGATACATTTCTCTTCGGTCTTATCCAATTTAAAAACATTTTTAAGCAAGTGTTGATTTAGTCTGTATATAGCTTTCACTGAGGCTTTTTATCAAGGGCATTTTGCATATCATTAGAATTTTTTTGAAAAGACTACATTTATTGTATTAATGCGATTACTTTTATGGATTCATGGTACAATAGATTACATTGACTACAGGCAACTCTCTGCCAGATGTCTTTGACAAAGAAGGAAACTAAGGCTTAGAGAGGTTGAGGAGCTTGTTCACAATCACACAGCTAGTAAGTGCAGGTTCTGATTTTGAACCCAAGACAACCTTATGCAGAGCCAGCGCCCCCTTCTCGGCTGCAGCACGTGGGCCATAGGTATGCCCAGATGGTGTCTGAATGCAGTCGGGAGGCCTCGTCTCGCCTCCACCTGGGCAGGGTCACACAGCTGTGCGCCCCTAGGCAGGGATGGAGGACGCTCCCCGGAAGTAAGACCATCCCACTTGCAAAACACCAGCCTGTAAGTCACGCGGTCGCAGTGCGATGCCGGCGGCTAAGGCCTGGTTCGGCAGTGTGGGCCGCGGAGGTTCAGGGCTGGACAGCCCTGGCGCAGAGAGCCAGAGAGTAGCTCAGAAAACTCGAATCTGAATGGAACCTCCAACTTTTAAAGGCTATCTGCCAAAAGCTCCCAGCAAACATCATACCTAGTGGAGAACTTTAGAAACGTTCCTATAAAGATGGGTAAAGACAAAGATGGCTTTTATCACTGCTCTTATGTAACAAAGAAATGGAGGACTGGCCGATGTTATAAAACAAGAAAAGGAAAGAAGCGGTGTAGGACTTGGAAGGAAAAGGGTAAAACTGTGGTTATTTGCAGTCAATATGATCATCTACATAGAAACTTGAACATTACTCGAACTAATAAGAGCATTGTAGGGTATAGGCACAACTTACAAAAATCAATAACACTTTCTCTACACCACAATAACCACTTAGAATATATAATAGAAAATGATACCACTCATAATAGCAACAAGACTATAAAATACCTGAAAAACAACAAACATACACAAGTCCTCTGTGGAGGAAAATTTTGCATTCAATTAAAAGAGATAAAAGGTCTAAATAAATAGAATAATCCATGTTGTTTGATGGGCCAACTTAATATAAAAATATTAACTCCCCCCAAATATTAAAGTATTTTCACAATTACAATCCAAGTCAAATTCCAACTCACTAAACTTATTTATGGATTTTTTTAGGAATTCAATAAATTTATTCTAAATTTTGTAAGGAAAAGTAAGAGTTTCAAATAACTAAGGTTTTTTTTAAAAGATTTATTTATTTATTTATTTATTTATCGCCCCCTTGCTGCTTGTGATCGCTGTGTCCATTTGCTGTGCGTTTTTCTGTGTCTGTTTGTCTCCCTTTGTTGCAAGGTCTTGCTGCTTCAGTTCACCGCGCTGCGCGGGCTGGCTTGCCTTCACCAGGAGGCCCCGGGAATCGAACCCGGGGCATCCATATGGTAAACGGGAGCCCTATCAATTGAGCCACATCCGCTTCTCAACTAAGGAAATTTTGAAAGAGAAGACATACTCCCAAGCCATAGTAATAAAACTAAGGTGCCAACACCATAAACCAAAATAGAGAACTTGAAAATGGATCCATGAATGTATGAGAACTTGGTTTACGAATAGAGAAGGCACCACAAGCCAGTGGAGAAAGAAGAGCTTGCTCTGTAAATGATTTTTGGGAAAACTAGTTCTTTATGGGCCGGGATTTCCACAATACACGATATGCAAAGGTGGACTCCAAGTGAGGTAAAGACTTAAATGTGAGGGAAGCAGATGTGGCTCAAGCAGTTGGGCACCCACCTACCACATGGAGGTCCCTGGTTCGGGTCCAGGTGCCTCCTAAAAAAGCAGACACAACAAGCACGCAACGAGCAGACACAGAGAGCAGACAGAGCGTGCAAGTGACGGTGGGGGGAGAGAAATAAATAAATATTTTTTCATCTTAAAAAAAAGACTTAAATGTGAAAGATATAGCCATAAGGTTAGTAGAAGAAAATGTAGAATAATATATTTGATATCCGGAATGGAATTCAGTGAAAGTTTCATAAATAAGCTCTAAAAAGCACATCTATAAAATGAAAGCAGATATTTTCACTATATCAAAATTAAGAATTTCTTTTCAAAGAAGGATACCATAGACAAAATTAATATAGTGATGCCCTCAATTGTAACAAATGTACAACACTAATGAAAGATGTTTATGTGGGAATGTGTGGGAGGAGGGGTGGGGTATATGAAAATTCCCCATATTTTTAATGTAACATTTATGTACTCTAAAGCTTCTTTAAAAATAAAAAAATTATGAAAAAAAAATATATATAGTGATGCCCAACTGGGAGAAGATACCTATAACATCTAAACCTGAAAAGACTTTAAAAGAATATATAAGAAATTCCTGCAAATCAACAGGATAAAGATAGGAAACATAAGAGAAAAACAAAGGGAATGAATAGGCGAATCATAGAAGAAAAAGCTCAAACAGCTAAACAAGTATATGCAGAGTTACTCAAGCATGCAAAAAATCAGAAAAATTAAAACTACAATGACATAATACTTTAATCCCATCAGAATGGGAAAACCTAGGAAAGCATATATAATGGGCATCTGTGGTTCACGGCTGCCCAAAATCTCTTGAACACCTCTCCACTGTGTAAATACTGCCTTCCTGATATAGGCGAATGGGGACCTATATTTCTAACCCTCCTTGTTAAGGTGTGGACATTGGATTTAGGTTCCACTAATCACATACACCCACAGGGAAACTTAGATTTGGCCCGAGTTATGTAGGGAAAGAGGTAAAGTGCAGGACTCCCTTGTGAATGGTGGCTCAGGTGGTACACGTGGGGGCCGCGGCCATGGCGGCAGAAGCTGTCCCTGGAAGCGCATTCTTGAGTCTGTTTTTCCAACCTCCTTGGTTCTGTCGTCGATCTAATACCTTTACTAAAAGCCCTTTATCCTTCAGTGGAGGAGAGTGGATCCTCTTTTTTTTTTTTTTAAAGATTTATTTATTTATTTATTTATCCCCCCCTTGCTGCTTGTGTTTTACTGTGTCCATTCGCTGTGTGTTTCTTCCGTGTCTGCTTATCTCCCCCTTGCTGTGAGGTCCTGCTGCATCAGCCCACCGCGCCACGCGGGCTGGCCTGCTCTCACAAGGAGGCCCCGGGAAGCGAACCCGGGGCCTCCCGCATGGAAAACGGGGGGCTCTATTGATTGAGCCACACCCGCTTCCTGCTGTGAGGTCTTGCTGCATCAGCCTACCACGCCGCGCAGACTGGCCGGCCTGCCCTCACAAGGAGGCCCCTGGAAGCGAACCCCGGGCCTCCCATATGGTAAACGGGAGCTCTATACATTGAGCCACACCCACTTCCTGGATCCTCTTCTTTGCAACTAATAACTGATTAATATCAGGGATTAGTGAGGACTCACTTATTCAACAAATGTGTATCGCATGCCTAATAGGTAGACAAAGTCCTTGTTCACTTGGAATTTCTATTCTAGTTTGAGGAGATAACAATAGAGAAAGAAACAACTAAGTGCCTGTGCCAAGTGCTTGTGTATGCTCTGGAGAAAAGTGGGTGGGTTGCTCCTTCACACGGCTAGGTCAGGAGGCTTTGTTGGCAAGGTGACCTTTGAGCTGAGCCCTGAAGAGGTGAGGGAGGGAGTTGTGCAGGTAGCTGGGGGAAGAGCTTTCTAGCAGGTGCACAGTTCCTGAGGTGAGAGAAAGCTTTGCTTGTTTTTGGAGCAGGAAGCCAGTGTAGCTGGAATGGAGTAAATAAGAGCACTCTGGCCCCATTCATAGAATACACACACACACACACACACACACGCATGCACGCACATACCTCACATATGCAGATTGGGGAATTATCCTCACAGAGATGCCAAAGAAGCTAAACAAGCAGCTGCGATCTTCAAACTAGAATATAGACAGAAGGCAGCTCAAGACACAGACTAAACCTTGGGAGAATATCAACCCTTTACAGGAGGAGAAATGAGAAGCCAACAAAGGAGACAGAGAAAGGAGTGGGTGCAGGGGAAGAGAAAGGGAATTGCTCTCCTCTCCAAGCTCCAAGTGGGCACAAGTTACCAAGTTACCGTAGTCGAGCTATGGAGGGGGGTGCAGCTAAAACGCCAAATGCTGAAGACTTGTCGAAGAGAGCAAGTACTAACGAAAAAAAGACATCACATTGACAAATTCTAGGGCAGCAGTGACTTCAAATGATATATATTCAGGAGAGTACAGAGGCTAAGCCAGATTGTAGGATGATAGAGAGCAGGTGGGAGAAGTGGAGAGTCTAACGTGGATTCTAATTGTTGGAAAAATCTGGTTGAGAAAAGTAGAGAACCACGATGAGCGATGATAGCAGGTTTCTGACTAGTAAGGGAAGAACTCCTGGAGAGGGAATTTTAATATTATGTAGAGAAACTGAATAATTAATTAAAGGGGCAAAGTGTTGCACACCACAGGCTGTGGGAAGATTTGGAACCAGATCTTCCTTTCCTTTTATCCAGGGGGAAAGGCAGAAAGGGTTGATATGTAGGGACATTTGGACAACCCTGTGGATGTGGCAGGGTTGGGGGTGGTTCTTGGCCATTTGCCAATTACTTTTCCTTCACCTGTGAATTTATGGATGTTGAAGATCATCACTAAGAAAGCCTGGTACCCTGAGGCCTAAAATGTCCTGTTCTCGAGAGAACTTCACGTAGTTTAAAATAAGAGAATAGAAAAGGGCACAGAATGTTCTTTGGTCTTTATGTCTTACATTGTTTCATTAGAAAACTTTGCATGCTAGCTGCTTTACAGTGTCTGTTGGAGAGCAGAAGATGCACCTTTCTCAATTCCCCTAATGAGCACAATGATAATGAAACCCATTGTCATCATGGTCAATCAACTTGGGCATAAAAAACGGGATGCAGGTCCGTGGAGAAAAGCAGAGGCTGGTTTATACCCACAGAGTTCCCCATAGATTAAACTTTTTTGTCCGCCTCTCCTGAGACAGAGGGCAGAAGGTGGGGTACTGGAGTACTGAAGTGGTTCAT
Organism: Cabassous unicinctus; assembly: GCA_029593785.1. NCBI lineage: Eukaryota > Metazoa > Chordata > Mammalia > Cingulata > Chlamyphoridae > Cabassous > Cabassous unicinctus. Next base: position 4,883 of record JAQZBX010065676.1, on the reverse strand, counting down.
CTGTACAGAAAGAAAAGCCTCTTCAACAAAGAGGCAGAAAACCACTGAAGGTGATAACCGTATTATTACTTAATGCAATCTTTATCAGAAAATGAAGAGATTTTTAAGAAAATCCATTCTAACTATTGTCTCTCTTAGAAAGCTGAACCTTTGACAGATTGCCTTATAAAAGAGCCTAACTTGAGAGCTACAGGGAAGAGGGAAACCTCCCATGACCTTTGGCCACAATTCCCCTACAGATATTTAGAAATGAACAGAAGAGAATTAATTGTAGGGAAGCTCATCCCTGATGACCTCTCTCTTCCCAGCGATGGGGGAGGTAGAGGCATAGTGTGCAAGTGTCTCCAGAAAGGTGGAATTGGGGGCTTATGAAATGTGGTGAAAACTGGGATAACTGCTACGGGATATGAATCAGAGAAAACGTGGTGATCAAAACACGGCTGAGCAACATCGAGGTCCATTTGAAACCAAAGAGCTTGCATATGTAGCAGGACACGTCAGCGAGAGCTGTGGCCATCCCCAGAAATTCCCTGCAATGCAGAGGACAAGGGACCAAACAGTGGGAAACAGCGTGATCTGGGGCGGGGGGCGTACATTGAGACGCAGGGATGCTTGTATACGCTTTGAGTCAGCAATTCCACTTCTAGGGATTTCTCCTTAGTCGATAATCAAAAGATTTCTAAAAAGTTTACCAAAGACCTTATATTTAAGGGAATAATAGTATTTGGGTATTAAAATAGCTAAAACTAATCATGTAGATCTATATTTACTCAGACAATAGTCAGGATGATTTTCTAACAAAATAGCTGGAAAGGCATCCACAATAAACTGTGGAGTGAATGAGCAAGTTACAAAATACAATCCCATTTATGTAAGAAATGGATGCATGTATATACACAGAGATATCTATTAAGATATTCACCGCTATGTAAATAGTAGTTATGTCTGGACAGTGGACTCTAAGGTGATTTTTTTTTCTTTTTTCATTATAATGTACTGTTTCATCTGAACCTTCACAAAGTATGTGAAATCTATTTATGCTTAAAAAAGAAGAAGAAACTTGAGAGTAATCCCCAGGGGGATGACCAGCAAAGAGCCTCAGAGATGCATTACCTTGTAAATAACCACATTCTAGGGTCTTGTTCTCAGCTTTGCTCATGTTCTCAGCTTTGCTCACTTAGATACTCTGCTTAGTACCTGTATTGATGAAGAATGCACTCTGCTGCAAATAATAAAAGTCCTACCAACTCTGACTTAAAAAGATAGGGTTTGCTTTTCTACCAAGGTCCAGAGAAGGCAATTCAGAGCTACTCACAGATGCTATCAAGGTGCCATCTTCTATTGTCTTCTCTGACATCCTAGGTGTTACTTTTTCATCTTCATGGTCACAAAATGACTGCGGCACTCCCAGGCCTCACATTCATGTTCTATATAGAAAGAAGAGGGACGGACAAAAGCATTTGCTCTTAGCAAGGCTTTGCCTTTGTTATTCAGGAAAAAAGCCACACTCCAGGAACTTCCACCGACATTGCTTTGGTCAGAACTGTGGTGCATGGCTATGCTAGCTGTGAGAGAGTCAAAGGAGGTATTTTTAGCTCAGTTCATGTTTTCTTGAACAAATGTGTAAGTTTCTATTAGTAAGCAAAAATGGGAAATAGATAGGAGTGGCAACTGTCAGTGATGACAAAGTATCCATGAGTGACCATTCTGGCAGGGCATGGTTCATACTTCTCAACTTACAACTGATTGATAAATTAACCAGACACGAATGTGTCCATCCTCGGTACAGAGTATACCATTCCAGTGACTGGAATTCTCTTGTTTTCCACCAGAACACCCTCCTTTCCAATATCAGGGAACCAGAAAGTAAAATTATCAATCTAAACATTGTTCGGTGAACATGGAATCAGATCAGATGCACACAGCTAATATTGGAGGATATTCCACGCAGGCTATGATGAGATATGATATACTATCCTTGCCCAAGCAAATCAGCTCTCCAGTGACTTTATTATTCATGTCAACCAGATACAATGTCCCAGTCCACTGGACTGTATCAGACAAACACTGTCAACTGTCGTCTCTCTGACTCCCATTTTGCTCTGTGTCTATGCCCAAATCTCCTTTACTCTTGGTCACATGATTTCTTTAGATTTGTTAATGGCATCTCTTTGGTTTTCATTTAGTCCAGAACCTACCATGTCGCTTACCACTTGTGTTGTTTGCATTGATCAAATTTTCAGAGTTTTGAGGAGACTCTATTTCCTCATCACAGGGTGACCAAGGATGAAAGCACTGCAGGTGAAAGAAGCCAGCCATCTCAGGTCACTGATGAAGGCTACAGTATTGTTTCTTTTCAGCATCCAGTTTGAAAATGAACATTGAAAACCTGAAGTCCACCCCAGACTGCCAAAGAGTCACAAAATTGCATCATACGAGAAGTGATTGGACCTGATAGAGTCAGGGGAGGTCAGCTATGGATACTGTGGGGTGGAGATGGAGGGAGGCCTGCAGAGTAAAGTTCACTATGAACGTTGTGTACCAGGAATGGAGTGAAGAGTGAAAGTCGAGACCATCTAGAAGTGGACAAGTCCCAGAGGACAAGAGTCACATTGAGTGGTAATATTGTGCACCTGCAGGTGATGACATGTATTTCAAAGTGTGCAAAGCAGAGAGAGTGGTGCTAAGGGAGCAAGAGAAGGTGTGACCCTGCCTGACCTCCTGAGAGAGAAGAGGAAAGTGATAGAAGGTGATTCTCCATGAAAGGTAGGGAAGCAGTTTGAATATGGTGTCATGAGTTAACTTTCCCTCTTCTCCTCTTGGAAATCATCTAAGAGTATCAAGGAGAATGAAAAACAGAAACACAATCACCATATCTCGTGAAACCAGGAGATGCTTAAAACTCTTAACTATGAAATCTCCAAATACAAGGATCTTTACAGTGGTATTCTCAGAAAGATAAGGACACACATTCAGGTGGAAAACTGGAATTCCTTGTTTGCAAGAGTGGAAACAGACCACCTGTCTTAGATTACCTGGCTGCTAAAACAAATACCATACAGTGGGTTAGTTTAAACAACAGGAATTTATTGGCTCATGGTTTTGAAGCTAGAAGTCCAAAATTGAGGTGTCAGCAAGGTGATGTTTTCTCCCTGAAGACTGTGGCTTTCTGGGGTTGGCTGCCAGCGATCCTTGGTCCTTGACTTTTCTGTCACATGGCAATGCACATGGTGATGTCCTCTCCTTTCTATTCCAGGTTCTGTTGACTTCCGGTCTTCATCCCGTGACTTTTTTATAAGGCCACAGTAATAGGATTATGACCCATCCTGATTCAGTTGGCTACACCTTAACTAAAAACAGCATCTTCCAAGGTTCCTATTTACAGTGGGTCCATACCTACAGGAATGGGATTAAGAGCATGTGTTTTTCTGGAATACATAATTCAACCTACCACAGTACCTACATTTGCAGAGTGAGCCTCCGTAGACCTAATTTGATTCCAAGAAGCAGAAGTCAGAGTAAAGGCGCCATCACAATAACAAGCTCTATTTATTGGAAATAGTCTGTCCCCAGAGGGCAGTCCTCCCTTGAAGGAAGGACTTGTTGTACCAGGTGCTAGAGGTGATTTAAAAAAAAACAGCTTTCAATTGTCAGCCCCTCACCTATTTCATCAGCTGAAGAAAGCTGCCTCACCCCAAGCCACGCCCTTCTGTGTGTAGCCCATATCCAGCAACTGAGGGAAAAAAAGATATAAAAGCCCAGCATTTCAGCCAGACAGAGGGCAACGCCTATGTGTTCTTTCAACCCCAGAACTCCTCTATCGTGTCAAAGGAGGCTGGCTGGCCTCATGACACCTCCCTCTACCCAAGCCTGCTTCCTACCCCACCCTCCCACAGGTATTGGTCCCAGTGTCTAACCTCCATCTTAGACACTGCTTTCTGGAGAATCCAAACTGTCATACCCCATGGCAATAGAGGGAGAAAGACTTTGCATTATGAACAGCCCCACACCTTCCTACATCCAGTGAATGGGGAAAAGTAAAAGCTAAGAAAACTCACATTTTTAAAAACTCATCTCTGGCTCACACTCTCAGAACTTGCTCTACAGGCAGAAGCAGTTTGCAGACAGCTAAAGCAGTGTAAGAAACAGTTAAGTAAAAGCCACCTGAGGCAAAGGATTATCTGCTATAAGTCATACATTAGCATATCTATGAGGGGAGAAAGTCCATTTCATAAGAAGTAGAGGGGACACTCAAATTCTGGTATATGGGGGAATTCCTAGGGCACAAGCCCAAGACAAGACACAGGCTCTGAAAAGACAGAGAAAACCTTGCACTTCACATTCACCTCAGGTTGAACTTGATAGGAGAGCTAAACTCTAAAGGAGAGCACAAGCCAATGCACAGCAAATTTACAAACACTGTGAAAGGTGTTTTTTGAATTGGTTTGTTTGTTATTGTTAACTCCTAGTGCTCAAGGAAATAGCATACCAATAGCTGGATACAAACTTAAGAACAGACAGCTGAAGGACTAAATCCCAGAATTAACACTTTAGAATACTGAAATGTACAGTGTGCAACAAAAGATTAAAAGACAAATAAAGAAGCAGGAAGTGATGGCCCATCCAAAGGAACAAGATAAAAATCCAAAAACCATCAGTAAAGAAAACCAGACTTTGAACATAGAAAAAAGACTTTTTTTAAAAATGATTTTCAATATGCTCAAGGAGATAAAGGAACATGCAGAGAGAGAACTAAAGGATAGCAGGAAAACAATGAATGAACAATATGAGAATCTCAATAAAGAAATAGAAATTGTAAAGCAGAAACAACAGAAATATTGGCGTTGAAGACCACTATAAGTGAAATGAAAAAATTCCCTAGA
>JAQZBX010065675.1:5257-16355 GCA_029593785.1 Cabassous unicinctus | reverse complement strand
AACCCGGGGCCTCTCATATGGTAAACGGGTGCGCTATCCATTGCGCCACAGCCGCTTCCTGCCGTGAGGTTGCTGCATCAGCCCACCGCACCGCTCAGGCCGGCGTGCCCTCACAAGGAGGCCTCGGGGCGCGAACCCGGGCCTCCCATATGGTAAACGGGGGCTCTATCCACTGAGCCACACCCGCTTCCCTGCATTGTTTTTTTGGCAATACAATTACATTAAAGTTTTTTGGATTTCTGATTTATTTTCCGCCAGCTTCATGTGTCAGTATTCACTTTTAAAATTATTTATTGGGCATAATTCTCAGCATTGATTTATATCCTTGCTTCCTTACCCACATCAACTTAATAGCAGCTATTTTAGACAATTTAAAATTATAGGCTCAGGAGGGAGGATCACACACTTATTCTTCTCTCTCCTTCTGGGTTGATCTCATCCTTTGTTGCTCAGGATCTTTTTTCAGTCTTATGTATCTTATTGTTTGGGGTTTATAAGCAGTTCAGCTTTTCCAAACTTTGGGGCCCCAAATTTCTGAACTAAATTCCTTTCATTTCTGCTTGCAGACTGATGGCATTTTTCCTGAAATCTCTACTTTCTTGTACTATCTTGCTACAGGGAGAAAGTAAGAGCCAGAGTACAGTCAGCCTAATGATTTCCCACCACTCTAGATGTGCAGGCTCAGTAAACATTTACCTTAGGCTTTAGTGTCCTGGCTGCTAAAACAAATACCATACAACGGGTTGGCCTAAACAATGGGAATTTAAAGGCTCATGGTTTTGAGGGTAGGAGAAGTGCCAATTCATGCATCAGCAAGGCAATACTTTCTCTCCAAAGACTGGCCTTCCAGGAATGGCTGCTGGTGATTCCTGGTTCCTGGGCTTCTGTCACGTGGCAATACACATGGCGGCATCTTTTCTCTCTTCCGTGTCCCATTGACTTCCAGTGTTTTGCTTCCCATAGTTTCTCCTTTGTGCTTAAGAATTTAATTCTCAGCGTATCCCTTTCCTTTCACATTTTGTTAGAGGCTACAAGGAGAAACCAGGCTGCATCTTCCTCACTTAGCACAGAAATCTCCTAAGATAACTATCCTGTTCTTCGTTTCCGTAATTTTAGGTATTTATCATAGCAGAACCCCATTGTCAGTTCCAAAATCTATAATAGCCATGTTTCTCCAGACAAGCAAGACTGCAAATATTATGAGATTTACTATAGAAATTGGCCATGTGACTGTTGGGATAGACAAGTCTGACTTCCATGTGGCAGGCCATAATTTGGGAACTCCGAGGAAGGTTTCAGTGAATTCCCCAAGAGGAGCTGGCTGGCTGAACAAGAGATAGAAATTCTTCTTTCTCATTGCTGAAATCCTCAGCTCTCACTTTAAGGCCCTCAATTGACTTAATGAGACTTCTCTCATTGTTGAAGGCAATTTCCTTTGTTCATTGTAGGTGTAATCAGCCATAGATGCAATCAAGTGACTAATGATATAAATCCAACAAACACCCTCACAGTAACCATCAGGACAGTGCTCGCTTGATGAAACAACTAGACTCCAATATCCAGCCAAATTGACACAGGAAATTGGCCATCGTACTGTTTGTTATTGCAGGAAACAGCTTTACCAAGGATTCGCATACCTCGGCGTTGCATCTTTTCAGCTTCTTATAACAGTTTTCTTACTGCCCACTACCTGGCCACTAATCCAGTGTCAACTAGTTTAAGCTTTTTGTTGTATCAGGGTCCCACAATTAGGGCAAACAAACAAGCCCCAAATGTAAAATGGCCCAAATAAAACAGGTTTTTATTTTTCACTTATGTAGAGACTGAAGTGAGTGTTTCTGGTGAGTGTGTGGGTTTCCTGCAGACACTTTGGGGCTCGCTGCTTCGCTGTCTTCATTCTGTGCCATCCAAGATGGCTTTCACCTGCATTAAGCTGGTGGGACGTGAACCAGCACGACGCCTGTGTGTGAGGTTTTATGGGCAGGCCTGGAAGTGGTGCACACGCTCCTGCTCATGTTTCCTTGGCCAAAGCCTGTTGCATGGCCAGAGCTAAGTGTTAGGATGCTGGGAAATAGAGGTTAGCTATTTCCCAGTGTTCAGAAAGCCGACCAGTATCTGTAACTCTTTGAGACCTCGAGAAGTTTCCTTGCTTTCTTGTGTCTGAGTTTCCTCACCTGGGGTAATTATAGGACCATCTTAAGTGGAGTGGTGTGAGTTTTAAATGTGCTTAGGGTAGTGTGTGGTGTGTAGCAAGAACTATTAAGTGTGGCTTTGCTATGAGTTCAATACGTTGCCTCAGTTTTTATCTTGTTTTCTTCAATCCTCCCTTAGGGTAGGCTGGTAGAACTCAGACTTAGTCATGGACCCATAATATCACTTGCAGAGGGTCTTTCTTTAATGTTCTTTTCTCAGCAGTGAGTGATATTCTGGAAGAACATCTTTTATTTGTACTGTAGAAACTGGGGGAATAAAGCTTCTTCATGCAGGAAAAAGTTGTAATTTCATGATTTAACAAAGCAGTTCCAGTTATGGTTCTATTTCGTATTCTCTCTGTATACATAACAATGACATAGTTTGATTGGCTCTGGGGAGGAAACGGGAGGATACATTTAATACACGTCTCCTACAAGCCTTCCTGTGATAACGCCTGAGCTCAGCCATGGGCAAAGGACACCCTTGCAGTGCAGCAGACGTAGTAGATGGAAAAGGGTGTGCAGCTGATGTGTAGCTTTTATATGTGTGTGTGTGTGTGTGTGTATGTTTTTTTACTCAACCACCAAATTCTTAAGGAGTCAGATTCCTGGCAAATTGACTGAGATAGTTGAGATTTTGAATGTGAGATGTTTTAAAAAAACAGAATGGGATATTTTGGGTAAAGTTCTTACCTATGTGTAATGTGCACTCTGGGTGTGGGACCCGTTTTCTCACTGTGGGCGTTCCACTCCTCTCACACAGTGTCACCCCTTCTTCCCCAGGGCTTCCTGCGTCATTCACACCTCCTTTCCCTTCAGCCAAGCCTCCCTCACCTGCAGGTCAGGCCACGGGGCTCGTCCTGTGCTGGGACCGGAGGATTGTCAGAGACTGCCAGGACTAATCATGAGCCACTCGCTGCAGACACGCAGACACTGCAGAGAAGAACCCGGGCCTTGAATAGCGTCTTCTAAGCGGGCTACCTGGTCAGAAACAGACCACGTGAGCAAAAAGTGACATTTCACTGTTAGGATATAGGAATGTTGAGATTTGTGTCGTACGGAAACGAAGATTGTTCTAACCAATCCATCAGCTGCCCCCACACTCTGACGTGGTTGAGCTGCGTTTTCTTTGGGGGATCCACGGCATCTCACCTCACCAGAGCTTGTCAGTCTGCCTGTCACTGGGCTCTGTCCCCTTCCTGAGCTTACGACTCAGCGCAGTCGAGTTCTCCATGTTTTTGGTTGCATGAAAAGTTCAGGGATGGGGTAATGACTCAAATTGGCCTAGTCAGAATCTTTTAAAACTCAAATGGACTGTGGGAAAGGAGTTTTTTCTTTTTTCTCAGGTGTACATTTAAACTTTGTATCAGAACAAAAGGAAACACATTAGAAAAGATAGTTCGTATTAAAAAGAAATTTATTAAAACAGCACTATGAAACAAGTTTTCCCTAAAGCAACTTTCTAATGTTCTTCAGAAAATCATAGCATTTCTTAAACATAGGTTACCATGTAATAACAAAAATATTTTAACTGTATAATATTTTCCCATTTATTATTTATTTTATTTTATTGAAGTATATCATACATGAACATACATAAACAATAAGTATATGTAAAAGTTGTGAACTTACAAAATAAACATGCATAACATCATACAGGGTCCCATACATCACCCACCACCCACAGAACTAATTCTCTGCCTCACTGCAATTCTAGCTCTGCCCCTACTCTCAGGATTTGCATATCATGTTCCCTGCCTGCCTGCTCTATGTGAGAGGCTAACGGACATCTCAAAGTTAACGTGCTCAGAAGTGAACTTTTGCTTATGCCGACTTCTAAATATGCTAATCTGACTCTTCACCTCAGTAAATGGGAACACCTAGTTGTTTAGCCTAAAACCTAAGTTACTCTTTTTTTTTTTTTAATTACAAACTTTATTTTTAGAGAGATTTTAGATTTATATTTACAGAAAAAATACACTGAAAAGTACAGGGAATTCCCATAATGCCCCCTCCACCCACACATATAGTTTTCCCTATTATTAGCATCTTACATCATTGTGGCCCATTTGTGACAATTGATGACCCAATATTGAAGCATTGCTACTAACCAAGGTCTATAGTTTACATTATGGTTTACACTTTGTGCTGTACAGCTCCATAGGTCTTGACAAATATATATCATGTGTCCAACATTGCAGTATCATTCAGAAGAATTTCACCACCCCAAATGTGCCCTGTGTTCCACCCATTCCCCCTTTCCCCTCCGTTTGAACCTCTGGCAAACACTATCTTTATATCACTGTTACAAGTACTTCCTTTAAGACAACATAGTAACTACAATAACAATAAATCTACTTTGGTCCATGGTTACACTTCCCCCTTATGTTTGTTCATTCCTCAGTCTTGAGGGATTTGGGATGATGTCTGCTCTGACTGCTTCAGGCTGAGAGGGAACTTAGATATTATGGGGCAGATGGAAGGAATTATTTTGCTGGCAGTTGTAGATACTCCTTGTTTTTGGGATGGGACTTGTTCATCATCATCATTTAGTTGGTTGTCCAGGGCAAACTCAAAGAATTGGAGAGTAGCTCTGCTGGGATTCAGGGCTCAACCATCATATGAACAATCTGAAGATTTAAGTCTCTGAGAGAGATATTTAATGGGTATATTGAAAATTATATGTTCAAATAAAAGGAGTAAGAGAATTGTGAGTAGAGGAATTATAAATGAGTATAACTATGTTATACTGGGAAAATAGATTATCATATATTTCCAAATAGGGCCCAATTTCACAAGGCTGTGTGTTTTCCTTCTGTTGTCCAGCTGTCCCAAGAGCCCTTGGAAGCACTTTTGTTTGAGGCTTTGTTTACTGTGCAGTTAGTGGAATCTGTCTGAGACCTGCACAAGCATAACCTCCAGAATGACCTCTCATCACAGTGAAATCTCGTAGCCATAAAAACTCTTTTTTAAAAAATGTTTTCTCCTTTTGGGCAAGGTCTTCCAAATTCATCACTAGTCGGCGCTTAGTAATAATCCCTCAGTGCCAGGGAGGCTCATCCCCGGGAGTCATATCCCACTTCAGGGGGAAGGTAATGTGTTTATTTGCTGAGTTTGGCTTAGAGGCCACATTTGAGTAAACAAGGAGGTTTTCAGGAGGTAACAATTAGGCATTAATTATAATTAGGCTAAGTTTAATTTTTACAGGAATAAGGTTCATAAACACAAGCATTAAGATTGAGGGCTTGGCATATAGGCCTGTTTTCTTTTCTTAGGCACAGCTTGTATATTCCAGAGAATTTTGTCATTTCATTTGAGAAAGTAGCCGAACTTCCCCAGTGTATTAGTCAGCCAAAGGGGTGCTAATGCAAAATACCAGAAATCGGTTGGTTTTTATAAAGGGTATTTATTTTGGGTAGAAGCCCACAGTTACCAGGCCATAAAGCATAAGTTACTTGCCTCACCAAAGTCTTTCACCACATGTTGGAGCAAGATGGCTGCCGACATCTGTAAGGGTTTGGCTTCCTGGGTTCCTTTCTTCCTGGGGCTCATTTTTCTCCAGGCTCAACTGCTTTACTTTCTCCACAAGGCTGTAGACAATGGCTTCTCTTTCTTCCTGGGGCCTCTGCCGTGTCTAATCAAGCCTTCTCTCTGTTTCTCTGTGTCCTTACTTCCTGGGCTCCAGCATCCAAAATTCCAACTAACTCCTCTACTCTGCCGGGTAGTTTTGTCTGTGAGCCCCTGCCCACCAAGGAGGCGGGGATTCAATGTCTTACTGATGTGGCCCAAACAAAGCCTTAATCATTATTTAATCAAGTAAAAGGGAAACCTCTGAATCCAATACAATCTAACATACAAACAGGCCAGTTTACAAACAAAATCCAATATCTATTTTTGGAATTCATCAATAATACCAAACTACTACACCCAGGATGGAGGTTTAATATTTTGTTAACTACTGGTGTGGGCCTCTATCTGTTGAGAAAACACTCCTATGACAACACTGATGCATTCATATCCCATAGCTGTATGTTTTAGGTGCATTTCCCCATATACCACCCCACTATCAACAACCTGTACTAGTGTACCTTTGTTATAGATCCCGAAAGAGCATTCTTATATTTGTATTTTTAACTGCAATCCTTGGCCACCCCAGAGTTCACTGAGTTGTTCAGTCATGCATTGTCCTTCTAGCCTCATGGATGGTCCAAAACTTCCCCTTTCAAGCACATTCATACTCGCACTTCAGCACTGTTACCTCTGTCCATTTCCAAACCATTATAATCAAACTGATTATAAATTCTGCACAGGTTAAGCATTGGATCACCAATCTTTACTCCTGTTCTATCTCCTGGTAACATATTTTTCAGACTTTACCTCCATAAGTCTGCTTACTATCCTTAGTTCATATCAGTGAAATCTTGCAGTATTTGTCCTTTTGTGTCTGGCTTATTTCACTCAACATAAGTTTCATCCACGTTGCATGTGTCAATATTTCATTCCTTCTTACAGCTGAATGATATTCCATTGTATGTATATACCACATTTTGTTCATCCATCCATCTGTTGATGACCACCTGGGTTGCTTTCATCTTTGGGCAATTGTGAATAATGCTACTATGAATATTGTGCATATATCTCTTCATGTCCCTGCTTTCAATTCTTCTGGGTATATACTTAGTAGTGGGATTGCTGGATCACATGGCAATTGTATACTTAGCTTCCTGAGAAACCACCAAACTATCCTCCATGGTGGCTGCATCATTCAACATTTCCACCTGCAGTGAAGGAGTGTTCCTTTTCTCCACATCCTCTCCAACACTTGTAGTTCTGTTTGTTTTTTTTAATAGCAGTCAGTCACTGTGAAATGCCATCTCATTGTAGTTTTTATTTGCCCTTCTCTAATAGTTAGTGTGGCAGTTTGAGATTATTTTATGAATCCCAGAAGGAGAAGGATTGTGTTTGGGGTCCACTAGGGGATACAAATGGAGGCTGGATTGTTTAACTTGTATATCTTTTTTCTTTTTCTTTTTCCTCTCCCTCTTTCCCTCCCTTCCTTCCCTTTGTTCTCTCATTCCCTCCTTTTTTCCTTCTTTCTCTTCTCCTCCTCTTCCTCCTCCTTCTGGTTGATCAACAGGAAATTTTTTCTTCTAAGTCAGAATCAGGTCAGTTATGCCCCTGAGCATCTGGTTGGTTTTCAGATAAGATTATGAAGAGTATGACTTGTGTGATTTCCAGGGTTGTGTTCTTTGTGTTGACGTCTAGAAAGCTGGTCTACAGCACCTTCCAGGTCAGAGCAAGGACCCCTTTTTGGGAATAGGATATTGGGTTGGCTAACCCTGATATGGTTAGCTGTACAATTTTCTCATGTCACCGGGTGACTTCCGAGCACTTACTACTGGTGGCTATTACTCTCTGGTTGCATGATTATTTGATTAATAGCTCTTTCCTCCAGTAGAGCATGGGCTCCATAAATGCAGAGCACATGGTAGATTTAAAAAATTCTGCATTGTTGCCCCACAACCTGGTACAGTGCCTGTTCAGTTAATAAATGTTGGTTGAATGAATGAGCAAGTTGAATTGGTGACACAATTTCTATCTTCTACACTCCTATGGTGCCAGAGCTAAACATTTTGAAGCCTCCTGTCCAGAAGTCATGTACAATTTTATTATTGGATAAATATTCTAGAGTGGGAGACCAGTTGTACTTGAAATATAATTGTATATTTTAAGGTGGTCTTTCAATTTTGATGGGAATATAATCTCATATAGAAATCTTTGAGGAGAGCCAGGTTGTATTTTCAAGACTTTTAACATTAAGTTGGAATTCTTTAAATGAAAGTTTCCATGGTGTGGTGCTTTGAAGCTCTATGTACTCAAGAAAAGTATGTTCTTAAAGTTGACCTATTCCTTTGGCCTCATGCTTCTCTATTCACATCCAGCAGGAGAGAGAGCTCATGTTCTGGGGCTGTCTGAAGAATGAGAAACCTAGAAATCCAGATTTCCTTCATTGCATTTTTGTTGAATTGTCCCATGCCCATTTTTAACCAGTGTGCACACAGATTGGCTTAGGCCTGTTTCCTAATCTAATCTCTGCCCAGAGGGTAGGCTTGCATTTGCTTGGATTAGAACTATTAAAATCCATCCCTGGTGATGGCATCAACTAAGCAAACCGTAGGATTATGACACTAGGAGGAGGCAGCCATAATCTTAGCTACAGGATAGTTAGGGAAAGGAGAAGAGACAGGCTTAATATTGCTCAGTAGCCATCCAGGTCCCAGCCTCTCTATTCAGAGGCTTAGCTGAAAAGGCCAGGGCAGACTTTCGGAGACAAGAATTAAGCCATTGTGGTGGGGAGCACAAGATCTCTGCATGAGGAATCTTGTTCCTAAAGGTGCTGGGGGAAGAAGGCAGCAACCCAGAGGAGTCTTAGGGAGACCCGAGGCAGGAGAAGGCAGGGACCACATCTCAGGAAATGGAGGATACCAAGGATTCAGACAAAAACTGGCTTTGTGGGGAGCTGTGGGATACTGAGCTAGAGCATTTTGTGTCTTCCTGGCTTTCTCCAGAATGGGGTTCCAGAGTGGGATTGAGGTCCTGGTGGGGTCACGTGAGCCCAGGTGTGAGCATTTCGTCCAGACATGAGACTGTGTGAGCAGGGGATTATTCTGACCTGAGCATGGTGATGAATTTAAGAGGCAAGGAAGGCATTCATTTAATAGGTAGATTGAATTGACTCTAATACGCACAGCAGGCTGAAATACCTTAGCAGCTTGATTTTAACAGGGGACTCTTCTTATTTCAGGTTCAGCAGGAGCCAAGTGGCCTCAAGTGTTGAAATGGGGTATCACCACGTGGGACTTGCAGAGGGAAGGGCCAATGTCAGTTCTGTGAGCTCTTCTGCCACCTCCAGCCTTCATGAGACTTGAGATGTGAGTGTGCACGAAGAAAGAGAACTTTCTGGAGTGAGCTTTTGCAGAGTTGTGGCATTCTCCCTCCTCAGGGAGGGTAGTGATGCCACCTCACCTCAAACAGGGAGGGGGGGCTTCAGTAAAGTGCTTGGAGAACTTGATGAGTGTCCCCTGGAATTTGCAGCACAGGAGGAAGTGTCCAATTGCTTACAGCGAATCCAAAGGTGAGAGAATGGGTCCTTCCTCTCCCCCACCCCCAGGTTGATTTCCAAGTGAGGGGAGCCCTGCATGGGGACTGGGTTCCTGTGTCAACCACAGCACAACCCAACATAAATGGACCATTTGTATAGCATCTGAGGGACTGGGAAAACTGAGGTTTTCCTAACATTTCGTCCAGGGCAGGGATGTACTAGTTTACAGAGTAGGTTTAAAAGAGTAGTGGGAGTAAAAAATAAAGTCGGCTTCGGTTTATTTGACTCTCTGTGTCCCTTGTTCGTTCAGGAGCCCGGTCTCATGTGTACTGAAAGTGGTTGAGAGAGAAGGCTCAGGAGGAGAAGGGCTGGTTTTGTATCTGTGCCATGTCACTTCCTAGCTGAGTGACATTTGGAAATTTGAAATGTTGGCTGTTCTGTGCCTCAGGTTCCACAGCTGAAACTAGACACAATAATACTACTTTAGCTGTTTGGCAGTTTGATGTAATTATGAATTCCAAAAATAGATATTGCTTTATGCTTGTAAACTGGTCTGCTAATCTGGGCATGATTAAGTTATGATTACGGTGTTAACTGGGCCACTTCAGTAGGGCAGTGAGTCCCACCCCTTGGTGGGTGGGGGGATCAAATATAAAAGGCAAGGCAAAGGACAGAGGGAAGAGTTTTTGAGTTGTGGTTTTGATGTTGGAGTCTTGAGCTGGAGCCCTGGGAAATAAGAGAGCTTGGTCATGAGGAAGGAGAGAAGGGCCTGGGATAGAGACAAGCCATTCGCCTGATAGTCTACAGCTGGCCATGTGGAGAGACGCAAAGCCTAGAGAGCCTCATAGTCTACAGCTGACCTTGTGGAGGAAACAGAAAAGCTAAGCCCTGAGAGAAATGGAGCCCTGGGAAGAGAAGAACCCAAGAAGCCTGAACCCTGGCAAAGTGGCAATGGACTTTGGTGAGGGAAGAAATGTATGCTTTATGGCCTGGTAACTGTGGACTTTTACCCCAAATAAATACCCTTTATAAAGACCAACCCATTTCTGGTATTTTGCATCAGCACCCCTTTGGCTGACTAATATAACTACCAACTTCATATGGCTGTGACAATTAAATGGCCAATGGTAAAATCTCAGGAAATTTTAGCTCCTATTATCATTAGCTATGTATTTAAGAAGTGCATTCTAAATTATCTGAGGCTAGATTATCCAGGTGGCTGGGTCAGGGTCGGTGTCGGGGTCCTGGTCAGGGTTTAGGGTCAGGGTCAGGGTCAGGGGTCAGGGTCAGGAGTCAGGGTCAGGGTCAGGGGTTAGGGTTAGGGTTGGTGTTGGGGTTAGGGTTGGGGTTAGGGTTAGGGTTAGGGTTAGGGTTGGGGTTAGTTAGGGTTAGGGTTTAGGGTTAGGGTTGAGGGTTAGGGGTTAGGTTTAGGGGTTAGGGTTAGGGTTAGAGGGTTAGAGTTAGAGTTAGAGTTAGAGGGTTAGGGTTTAGGGTTTGGTTTAGGGTTAGGGTGTAGGGTTTAGGGTTCAGGGTTCTTTTCCTCCAGCTCCAGCTCCCAGGGTTCCTTCTGGAACTTCTCTATTTGAAGAGTGGGGGATGAACTCAAGGGCTGCAGTTTCCTGGGGGTCAGTGCTTTGGGTAACTTGTTGCTGCTCTCACCCACATAGCTGAAGGCAAGGGCATCAGGCCTGCTCTCTACCTTCCCAGCATTTCCAGTGATGAGCCCTGAATTAATGAATGGACAGTCACATGCTGGTAACACCAGAGCCCTGTGACCCAAGGCAACAGGAAACTCTCTTCTGAT
>JAQZBX010065674.1:0-16260 GCA_029593785.1 Cabassous unicinctus | reverse complement strand
AGTAATTATTATAGTTTTTAGTTTGGCCTTGGCAGTAAAGACTTCAGAGAATTAGTCTCACTAAGTCCATGACTGTTTATTTATTCCTTCCCCTCTGATTGATGTTAACTAAATTAAGTTGAGGCCAGTTCAGCATTTTGAGGGCCTCTGTTAGACACTTTGTAGGTATAGAGATTACCAGAGGAAGGGAAAACAACCTCTGTTTTTCAGGCACCCAGAGACCTCAGTTTTTAAGAAAGTCCTACAGCAAAATAAGTACAACAAAGCCTAACACACATGTATGTTATAGTAGAGATACAAAGTGCTATGGGATCATACAGAAGGGAGCAGTAATTCACCTTGGGGTGTGCATATGTGTATAAGGGGCAGGGGACTCAGGGGACTATTTGGAAAATGCTTCACAACGGATAGGACGTTTCAGCTGGGTCTTTACCAGGTGGGACATTTTCAGGCGATGGAAGGCATTTGTTGGAAAGAATGGTGTAGCTTAGCGTGTACAGAGATACAGAAGTAAGGTTGTATCTGGGCATTGGAGGAGGGGCTGGATTATAGGCCACATCCTGGTGATGGTATGTGGCAAGATTAATGCCAAAATGTGAAGGATTTTGTATGTTTTATTTGAATATATCCTCCGGGTTATGGGACGTCTAATGGGATATTTGGAAACAGGGTTGTGATGTTACTCCATTTATGCTTTCAAAGAGAAGAATGGAAGATGAGTTGGGGTAGGGGAAACATTACAAGCAGGTAGGAGGCTGTTGCAGTGTTTCAGGTGAGAGATGAAGGCTTGAAGCAAGGCAGAGTCAGTAGACAAATTGGAGAGAGGCTTTAGAGATAGATTCTGTTCATCCATTCATTTTATTCAATGCATATAGAATGTATATAGAATCCTTGCTATGTGCCAGGCATCATTCTAAGTGCCAGAGATACAGTGGAGAACAAAAACAAGCCAAACATGCAATCAGGGAGCTTAAATTCTCCACTTTCAATGATCACTTAGATGGAGGAAGAGAGGTTGAGGTCGAGGATGACTTTGAGGTTTCTAAATTGTTTGCACAGTGATGTTACAAGCAGAGAAAGGTCAGAAAGGAAAGAGGAATCTGGATAACGAATTCAGGTGGGGCATGTTGAGTTTGAAGAGTTCGCGGGCCATGTGGAAGTCAACATCTGGTGGGTAGTTGAACACACAGAACTGGAGCTTAAGAGGGAGGTCAGACATGAATTTGGGAATCAGAAAATCTAAGGGTTTAAAACTGGTAGTTCTTTCCCAGTGTTTCCACTGATACAGTCTGCATGCCTGTAGTGAAGCAAAAACAAACAAAACCAGGTAGGTTCGTGGTTCTTAAGGTGTGTTCCAGAACCAAGAGCATCAGCATTGCCTGGGAGCTTGTTAGAAATGGAAATTCTCAGGCCCCAATCCAGACCTACTGAATCAGAAACTCCGGGCATAGGGCCAGATAGCTGTGACTCCATTCCACTGTAAAGTCTGAGAACTACTTAATGAGAGAAGTCCGTAGAGCCCATCAGATACAGCTCACAAAGACTGGGGCCCAGGCATGAGCAGCAGGCACCTGCACTTCTTAGTGATGATTTTCTCCACAGACTAATTTGTGTATGTTCAGTCCCAGGGCAGCTATGGGTTGTTCTGATTCCATCATGGAATGTGTAGACCCCGACATTAAGCCCTGAAGTGTTATGTCAGTGATTCCCAGGGCTTTCTTTTTTCGTTCTAGAATAATCCTGACATTGGGGGGCTTCTACCCTATCCCACGCACCTCAGATATTGTCCAGTTCAGTCTTCTGTCTGTCCATGTTTTTTCTGTGAGCAAATGGGTATGAAAGAACTTACATATCAGATAAAGCTTGGGCAAAACAGTTTTGGAAATCCCATTTAACTCTGATTCTGTGGTTTAAACACACACACGTACACACACATGCACACACACACACACCACCTCCAGGCCCTCTTATTACCATCACTTCCACTGTCACTCTTTCAAGCAACACTTGAGCACCTCCTCCGTGACCAGCCCCAAACTGGTCACCGTGGATTTCATTTCCAGTTCTTCTACCTGATAGCTGGTGACCTTGGGTAACCTCTTGGAGTGGCCCTTTCCTCACTCGTGCAAGTATCTCGTAGGGCTGAGGTGAGGCTTGTATAGGCTAATTTATGTAGAGTGTTTATTGCAGCGCTTGGCACCAAGTAAGTGCTCAATAAAGGACATCCGTTGTTATATATAAGCATCAGGGACAACAGTTGGATCCTTTCAACATCCTATTCATACTTTGGCAGAGGAGAGTGAAATCCAAGAAGTGGCAACCCTCCAAGGACACCTTCCTGACTTACCAAAGTGCCCTTTTCATCTGGTTGGGAAGCTGCCCCTTAGCCTGCTTGACAGTGACGTAAGGAGCCACAGCTGGCATTTCTTAATCTAACAGCTGGGGTGTGAGCAGAGGGAATGTGGGATCTTGAAGGAGGGACAAAGGGCACAGACACTATCTCTGCAAAGAGGAACATGCCAAAGGGAATGTGACATTGACTCTAGCACATTCCCCAGGCATTGGCTTAGGATTATACATACAAGGCAGTCAGTTTATTTGAATTGTGTTTGTTTGCTTCTTAAACAAGGAACTTGGGAACCTCCTCATCTTTGCAGAATTGTGTGCCTTTCCAAAAGTGTAGTAGGCAATGATGCCACATGCCAACTCCTCTGGAAAAAGTGCAGAAAGCGTTCTCCCTCTTACCACTTCTTCCTTTGCTATGTCTCTTTGTCCCCTGGAATGCTGTGCGCCTACTCCATATTATATGCAAGGGGGACCCATTGAGATCTAATTTTCCCTTCAAGAGGCTGGCACATCCATTCACTGGCATTCCTTGGTGCTTCTCCAAAGTATGAGAAAAGGAATGGAAAATGTCAGTTTCTGGACCCGGACACAGTAACTTACAAGGTGAGGGATTCAGGGCAGCGCTGCCCTTTGCCCCATAGCAGCAAGACTCCCACAGGCTCCTCCACACCCTCAGCTGGGGCCTCTGCTCTTCCAGCTTCGTGCATTGTGGAGGCAGGTACCACAGAGCTCCACCCCGTCCCTGAGCCCGTTCGTTTTCTTTGACCTTGGATGTGCCCAAGTATCAGAAGGAGGTTTTTCTCCTCCTTGTTTGAGAGACAGCCCCCTCCCCACTGAGAGATCTGTCAGATGCACAGAATATATTGGTTTCACTCACTATGACACCCCTCAATGCATTGGAAAGTCTGTGTAGGCAAATTTCCAGTAATAACTGATTTGTAATCATTAAGTTTCCAAAAATTGGAAGAAGTTTGTCAAGAATGTCTCAAATTACAGAGTTTCTCAAATTATAAACTTCACAATTTTCAGGTAAAAATCCTATTACATCAGTTTAAATAGAGGGAAAAGGATTATTCAGATATAATAACAATTATAATTTTGCACTAAACATATATATTCATGGGAACCAAGCAGAACTCTCTAAGTAAGTATAATATTTCATCTGAAATCCTCCTTTAATCGAAAGTAGGAATTAATCTGAGCAAAAAACTAATATCAAGAATTTATTTCAAAAAACAACCTTGAGGAAGTCTTTTCCAGAGTCCCAACTCAGCTCAATGTCCTATACTTTGTACAGGTATAGTTGTATAAAGAAATTGCTTATGTTTAAAATAATGCCCCTCAGAACTCATCAAAAGATCCAGAACCATAAAATGAGAAGACTAATTATGTCTTCAAACTCCACTTAGTGAACCAGGAATATGGAATAATTTACTTGAGAAAACTTTTTATCTACAAATGTTGAATGTTGCTACTCGGCTCTTTGGATTAGGGTATGGAATTAACCAGAATAACCTATTCCCTGGACAGTATGTCAATAACAGTTTTACACTGAGGTGTTTTCCACCTGATCAACAGGAACGTGAATCAGAATTGTCCAGTACTTTCCACTCTCACCATCAGTGACTGACATTTGTCGTGGGGAAAGCGCACTGGACTCTGAGCCAAGAGACTTGAGTCTTAGATTTGAGGATGCTTCTAAACTAAGTGTGTGATCTTGGACAAGCTTCTTTGTCTCTCTGGGACTCAGTTGCCTCATCTGTAATGTGAAATCATTGGTTGAGATGTTCTTCAGGCTTCTTTATTCTCTGACAACATGCTGTTTCCCAGAACGCTTCACCAGGGGGCAGCTGGAGGGGAAGCTGTATCTTTGTGTTCATGTGATGATTTGTGAGCAATGTGACAGGGCAGTGGAAACCTGTTGGTTCAACTCATATCAGTCCAGTCAAGGAGTTATTTATTGTCTTATATGTGGGGCTGGTCCTGCCACCAGGAAAAGTGACACTTGAGAAATTCATGGGAGAAGGTTAAGACTCCATTGCCTTCTGGACAGCAATTTGGGGGTGGGGTAGGGGTTCCTTAGGTACTGCCTAGGAGTCAGCCTTGCCATCTCTCTTTTATAGCTATCCACATAACCATTATAATAAAATTAAATTGGGAAAAGTCATTATGGAAACAGCATAAGACCAGAAATTTTTGTTCACCATCATAAACACTTTCTCAGGAGGTCACAGTCAGCATTTCTCAAAATGAGCACTGTTGGCTCATTTTGGGTGAGGCAGTTTTCTGTTTTGCATCTGTGGCCCCCCTCCACTAAATGCCAGTAAGGTCATCAATTATTGTAACAAACAGAAAAAGAGCCCCTGGAATAGTCACAAATGTCCCTGGGGGACAGACATTCTTTGTTGAGAACCACTGGTCAATTTAGAGATCATAACCAGACAGCAGATTTGTTAATATTTTCCACTTTCACTTCAAAGCATGGAAGATGGAGTTGGAAGATATCTAAGACATCATCTAGCACAATTTCTTCTTTTCATGTTGATGAAACAGGCTAAGTGCCTTGTTTGTGGCTACGTCCTAGTTGTTGGTAGAGTGGTGTCTAGTATCAGGCCATCTCCCACGCCGTGCAGGTCTGCTGTCTGTACATGGTGCTGCCTCTTTCAGGGTCATATAAACATGGCCCAGGTGATATTTGGAAATATGTGAATGAGTTGCAACTAATAATGGAAATGACTATAACTTCTATTAATAGATACCCCAACCCAAAGGCCAGAGACTTGGGGTTTTCTAGAATGACCAGTCCCTTAAAGAATTTATCTAGTTTAAAGGGACTTGTGTGCCTAAAGCAGAGCTGATGCTATATTTTATATTGTAGCGTACCTTTTTTTTTTTTTTTGGTCACATTTTAACACATCCAAAATTAGGACGTGACTCACAGTTGGTGTGATGAGAAAGCATTGTATCAAAATTCAGTTGGCCACATTCTTTTCCTTCTTTGCCATCTACACAATAATGGTGTGGTTTATAATCAAAGGCATCTTAGATTTAATGAAGTATTTCCAGGACAGGTCGCAGAAGGTCATTTTGATTTTAACTGTTCCTGGAGGTGATTCAACCTGTAATAAACCCTGCCTTTTTAATTTGGCATCTGTGTATGACATAGCGGTATAGAGATTGGAGAAATAGTGAAGAGAGGCTCTACAGGCAAAAATGATAAGCTGATACGCTCTCTCCAGACCCTGAGTTAATTTTCCTTTAAGGTCCTTTCTGGCCTCCAGGTTTTATCTGTGGCCTTTTGGATCTAGCCATGGTGCTGACTGCTCATAGAAGTTTAGAACTGATTTCCAGCTAATCCTCTACCCGTTACTCTGGAATAAGCCTTCCAAAGCCAGTTTCAAGGAGAATAACCAAAGAAGTGAGGAGGTGATTTCAGCTTACTTAGGTTTCGGTATAGCTAGTGAAACGAGTGTCCGGAGATGTTTACCTGGCAAATGAAGGGACAATTGCCAAATCTGTGAAATCATTTGTCATACTACATAACAGAGTTAGCCAAGGGCCAACCTGGAAAGCAGAAACAACTCTATTTTAAACAGAGTTTAATACAGAGAATTTGTGACATGGTTAACAAAATTGTTGAGATGTCAAACAGATCAGTATGGTGAGACATTCTATAAATTAGCAACAAAGGGGAACTGCCACCCCCCTAAGCTGCAGGGACAGAGTGAGGAGGTGACATAACTGCTGGTGACATCTAGTGGAAGCAGAAACCACAGCAGGCTTGTCAGGTGGGCACTGGGCACCATGGAGGAGAGGCAGCAGCTGCCAGAGGGAGGTGGCGGGAATACCTGGGTTTCTCCCTTTGTTCTCTCTCCCAGTTTCTTGAGAAAGCATGGCCTTGCCGACATCTTGATTTTTACCTCTATCCTTCAGTCTGTGAAACAGTAAACGCTTGTTGTTTTAAGCTCAGCCATTATGTGGTATTTGTCATAGCAGCTCTGACAAATTCAGATGGTCAGCTTCTCAGTGGGGGTCTTCCCTGACCCCCCTATCTAATAAGTAGCATTCCTCACCACTGACCCTCTCCACCACAGGCACCCGGTTGTTAATCTCTCTGAACAGTCTTCCCTGTTTAAGTGCTATTTAGATTCTAAAATGATCTGGTTCATTCTTTCCTTATTTATCTTCCCCAATGAAATGTAAGTTCGCACGAGGAAGGGGGCCCATCTGTTTTACTCACCACTGTTTTCCCAGCACCTAGAGCTGCAGCATTATGTGGGGTCAGTAAATGTTGGCTGAATGTATGAACAGATAAATCCCTTTTGTTGTCCTCACTAAATGATATTGTAATGATCTGCTTGTAAGACTGTCTTCTTAGCTTGTGACTGAAATTTTCTGTCCTTTCTCTCTCTCTCCCTTTTTTTTAGCTTTTCCCCCTCGCTCATGTTAATGAGACCATTTTGGGTAGGGCATATGATATTACCCTATGATTCCACAGCTGTGACTCAGACTATTAACAGGTTGAATTTGAATTTCTGGAATGCTTACTCTGCATCCAGTACATGAAATGGAGATTTGGAGAAATTAAATAATTTACCCCAGTGTTGAATCCAGGTCTCATCGACTCCAATGCCTCTATTCTTAACCATTTCACTCTGTTGCTTCTGATTTTACAAAAGTAACACCCAAGGCCCTTCCTGGTCAGCACTGCTTACCCGTCCCATCTCCACTGTCATTGCTCCTGTTCACCCTCTCGCATCTGGGCTCCAGCCACACTGATCCACTCTGCCCTCTTTGCACAGGTTGTTTCTTTTGCCTAGACCAAGGCTTGGCAAACTATGGCCTTTGTAAATAAAGTTTTATTGGAACACAGCTATACCCACCCTTTTATATATCACCCATGGCTGCTTTTGTATCCCCGTAGAAAAATTAAGAAGTTATAATAGAGACCACATGGTCCAAAACACCTAAAATATTTATTATCTGGCCCTTCACAATAGGTTTGCCAGCTCCTTAGCTAGAATATTCTTGTCTCTTTCTCTTTTGATTTTAAATTTATTTTTGTTAAATCCATCCTGTTCTTTCTGTGGGTCTTCTTGAGGAACCCTTCCTGATCCCCCACAACCTGAGTGCCCTTCCTTTATATTTCCACAGCACCCTGACCTCTATCAAAACACATCTCATCCTGTTTTGTAAATGATGGTTAACCTGTCATCTCTTCCACTAGACCACAGATTCTGTGAGGGTAGGGACTATGTCTTGTTCCTGGCTGTATATTAATCAGTTTTCAAAATAAATATTTTAAATGAATACATGAATGATGGAAATATTAGGACCCATTGTATATTGAAAAATATTTATCTCTGAAGATAAAGCCTATAAAACTAAGAAATCCTTCACTGGGAAAATAAAATTCAACTTTACAGAAGTTTGATGGATGCCTGGATTCTCAGGTGCACAGTCGTTATATAAAGCAAGGCATGTAATTATAAAGAGAAGCTGTGTTAACTTAGATTAAGCTGCAGCTGCTGTTTTGTCCTTTTGGCCACCTGCATTTTCCCAAAGGCCAGCTGTACCTACAATGGCAAGTTATTTCTCCATTTCCAAGCTTCCCAGCAATCTCTGACTCCAGCTCTCACTGGCATCAGTGGAAATGAGATGGCTGACTATGAGTGAGGACTTATTTAAAACTTGATCTAGGACACTAAAGCTAAATGGACACATTGGATGACATTTGTGTTTTGTGAGAGATACACAGGTTTGAAGTCATCTGGGTCTTGCAAGCAGAAGGGCTGCTCAGCACTTTGCCTCAATTCTGGAAGAGGTGATAATGAATAAAGGTAGAAGACAGCAAATGGAGCCTTAGGGTAAGGACAGATGAGTCATGATGCAAAGTCCTTTCAGAGGTTCCTTGCCCTTTTACCAGCTTGGGTCTCCATAGCCACACAGTTGACAGTGGGGAGTGAAAATGAACCCTGTCATTGGTAGTCTACTTCAAGATGTTGTATATCTAGGGTCAGCCCTGTTCATGTGACTCTTTGATCACTGTATACTTTTCCTCCAGTCATACCATTATTTTTGGAGAGAAAAACGTCATTTTTTTTCTTACCATAGTTTTATTCCCAGTTACCAAAACTAGCAGGAATTGCCCTGGTTGGAGCAGTTGAAAAGGTATTGTATTAGGCAGGGTTCTCTAGAGAAAAAGAACTGACAGGAGATATATATGTATATATTATGTAAAAACCATGAGATTTTTTTTTATAGGAATTGGCTCACATGACTGGGGATGGCAAGTCCAAATTCCATAGGGCAGGGTTTCTGACTACTGAAATCATCACTTCTCCTTTTAAGGCCTTCAGCTGATTGGATGAGACGGCTCTCACTGTTAAAGGCATTCTCCTCTGTATGTTATCAGCCATAGATGCAGTCAACTTACTGATGACTTAAGTCCATGAAATGACCTCACAGTAGCAATCAGACCAGTGTTTCCTTGACCAAATAGTTGGACACCATCACCTGGCCAAGTTGACACATGAACTTAGCCATCACAGGCATGAAGGTCTCTGTTGACTGAAAGTGAGAATGTGTTATCACTGTTCACACCTCTTCAGGAGTTCTTACCAGACCTCCTTCTGTGTGTGTGATGTGTGAGTGTATATGTGAGAGAGGGAGGGATAGAGAAAGAGAGGGAGGGAGAGGGGGTTGGAAGGGAGGTAGAAAATAGGAGAAGGGGATGGAGAGAGAGGAAGGAGCATTCTAGACCTATGATTCTCAATGTGTGGTTCCTGGATCAGCAGCATCAGCACCTCCTGAGAAATAGTTAGCAATGGGAAGTCACAGCCTCTCCTCCCTCCCGCCCCCACATCCCTCCCTCCTGGGCCTTCTGAATCAAAAGCTCTGCGGGCAGGGCCTGGCAATCTGTGTTTTAAGGTCATTCTCAGGCATGCTTAAATTTGAGAATTACTGTTCTAGAATAGACTCTAATTACTGTAGTCTTAGAGCAGTACTCTTCCTCTAACTTCTAGTTCAGCAATGAACTCTATACTTTGCTAGTAATGACAGGATTGGGAATAATAGTTTTAGTGTCAGAAATTCAAGTCTAACTAAATTACCCGAAGTATCTGTGATGGTGCTATTAGCAGTGATTTCATCACTATCACGATCATCTCGGGACACTCAATTTCACAAAAGGGTAGTAACCATAAATACTTTCCAAATGGTTGTAATGGAGTTCACTGTGCACTTATACTCGGTTTATCGTTTATTTTGGGAAAGCTCACCCTGTATGAAATATGTATGCCATCCTCACCTAATCTTATCTGTGACAGACCATGAGTATGAGTGTATCTGTGGAAGTTCTCTCAGTTGTGAAGGGCGGCCCTACCCTGACAGGGCTGAGGGCCTCCTGCTAAGAGCTCCCCCACCTCCCATAAGCTGTCCTTGGAGACTCTGCTGTTCAGTCTTGTGAGGCCCGGCTGGAGGACAAACTGTACGTGGCACCTGCAGTCCTGTTCTCTCTCTGCCTGTTTCCATGTGCTTCCGTGTTCTTCAGTCTCCCTCCTTCCCCTCTCTATCACTAATATCCTCCTTATTGAAGTGTGATCATATCAATATGAAAGAGAAACTCAGACAGTAGTTTAAGGAAAGTAAATTTCATCTCGGCCCAGCCCCAAGAATGGAGGCAGCTAATCAGTCTTAATTTCTAAAAGCCACAGGAGGTTGGTTGGGGTTTGTGAATGAATTTGTGAAAAATGGCAAGGCAGGACTCTACACTGCACCTCTTAGTGCAAGGCAGTGCCATTGTGCCCTTTGTCTTCATTCTGTTCATTTTGTATTAATTGATCTCCAGCTAATTAACAATTAATTACTAATCTCCTGAGTACCCAGCATGATGTTGGGTTGTAGAGGATATAAAGATGATTTAGACTTGATCTCTGTTTTCCAGAAGCCTATTCTAGTTATATAGAAGAAACAAAACATGATAATAATGATGAGAATTAGCCAGCATCTATTAAATACCATGAGCTAGGTACACACTGCCCATAAGTTGTTTCATTTAATTATCCTGTTGGGTAGATGCTCTTAACCCCATCTTACCAGGTACCAAAACCAAGACTTAAAAAGCGGAGGCAACTTGGCCAAGACCATTAGCTAGTAAATAATGGAGGGTGGTTTCAAAACCAGAAATGTTTGAGTCCTAAGCACTGCTCTTAGCCACTCTGCTATACCGCCTCCAGATGTATGTCATGACAGAATTCTTTATATTAGTCTAGTGTACTCTTATTTCAAAAAAATTCACTCTTGAGTCTATAAGATTATTTTAGGCTAAAACTGGTTGAGAATAATGTAAAGCAACATAAAATTGTCTTCTAATTTTAATTGAGTAACTAATATGTTTGAGGTAGACACACGTGTGCTCTGGGAATTTGGAAAGGGAAGAAACTCTCATGGGCAGGAGGTGAGGGAAGGGTCAAGGAGGAGGTAGATTTGGATCTTTTTGGTGGCACAGAATTATGGAAGTTATGAAGCTTTCCCCACTGCCCCCAGTCATTCCTTAGCCCATTGCTTTATTTTATTTTCTTCCTACCACTTAACATTGCCAAAACTTAAATTATGCTTTTGTTTATTTATTGATTGTCTTCTCCCACTGAAGCTAAGAAGGCAGAGACTTTATTGATCTTATCCATTCCTCCCCTGTGTCTGGAGAACTCCTACCCAGTAGGCAAGTCAAAAAGAGGCAAATTAAACTTTTTGAGGAGTTTAATTGCGTAGACAGTGGGGATATATGGTGAGCAGCCAAGAGGCAATAATGAAAGTAAAACTAGAGAATATAGCTTAAATTTTATAGTATTTTACAATTTTTTCCAAAGTGTTTTTACCTACTTCATCTTTTTTTGAGTTGCATAACAACCCTATCAGGGTAGATTGGCAGCCTTTTATTCACCTGATTTGACAAATTAGGAAGTGTGATAGTTAGCTTTATGCGTCAACTTGTCCAGGCTCTGGTATGCAAGCACTTACTCAAACAATAATGAAGATGTTGCTGTGAAAGTATTTTGTGTTAGTGATTAAGGCCTACAATCGATTGACTGTAAATAAAGGAGATTACGCTCTCGATAATGGGGGTGGGCCTCATCCAATTAGTTCAAAGGCGTTAAGAGCAAAAACAGGTTTCCTGGAGAAGAAATTCTGTCTCAGTACTTCACCATCAACTCCTGCCTGCATTTCCAGTCTCCTGACCTGCCCTACACATTTCAGACTTGCTAGCCCCACAGTCATGTGAAGGCTACCTCTGTCTCTATCTCTCTCTCTGTCTCTCTCTCTGTCTCTGTCTCTATCTCATCTCTATCTCATCTCTATCTCTATCTCTATCTCTATTTCTATTATCTCTATCATCATCTCCCTCTATCCATCATCTATCTATCTATCCATCTATCTATCTAACTATCTATCTACCTACCTAACCATCTATCTATCATCTCATTGGTCCTGTTTCTCTGGAGAACCATGACTGATCCCGAAAGCGAGGGCTCAGAGAGGTCAGATCACACCACTGGTGAATGGTGAGGTATCTGACCCCACTTTTCCCTTTCATTAGCCTTTCAGTGGTATGTGGACTGGACTGGAGTTTAAAGGCACAGGCGCTGGCTGGGCCCTGATCAGAACCAGCCCTTGTCTCAGCCAGGGGCGAAGGGCAGTCCCATCATCTGTGTTCATCCAGGCAACCTCTATCCCTGATTAAGTCCACAATGAATTTGGCCTTGGAGGAGTCACTTCTGCCTTGAGGATATTTAGTTAGAGTGTTAGCCAATTTGCCCCAACTCCCCAGTCACCTGGAAGATTGTTATCTGTGTCTTTTTTAATTTGGAGGAATAATTAACCCTTTGTCTTCCAGCTCTGCCCAGAAACAATTTAACTTCCTCAGATATTTTATCTCCTCCCAAAGACTAGCAATTATGCAGCATAATTGGACTACTCTAGAGATAGGATATTTCATCCGCTTAAGTCACTTTCTGTATCAGAACAAACATAATCAAATCTTATCAATATAAACCTAACACAAAGGCATACATATCAGCTCTGCTCCCCCTGCTGACTAAACCATGGGGTTAGCTGGATTAATGAGCTTTTATAGGGACTAAGCTCCAAACCCCAAATATCTGATTTGGCTTGTTATCAGCTCCAGTCACCCCCTCTGAGCCTGGCCACATCAAACGAGGATGAGGTATGTTTTTTATTTAGTATATTTACCCATACTTGATTTGAATATAATGCAATTGCTGTAGATAAATCTTCTGGTATCCTGATTGTTAGTGTTTCAGGTATTTGACCAATTTATGCCTAGGTGCATTTGGCATTGACATCTGTCCTTATCTGTTTTGTACTGCATGTGGCCATGTTTTCATTAAAAGAGGAGAAAGAGATGGAAAAACTCAGAGAGGCAAAGATGCTGTATGTGGGGTGGGAAGGGGGGCTGGGAAGAGGAAGTGAGAAGAGGGGTAGGTGTCAGCATTAGACCTATTATAATGTGAAAAGGCCCCAAACTGATCCAAATCAACATTAATTACTCCAATCAGTTCACTACACACCTCCCGAGCACAAGGTTTCCCTTTCAGGAACTCCAGCCAGCTGAGGGAAGAGAAAGGAGCGGCGTCCAGGCCGAGGCAGGCAGCCAGCACACACTCCTTTGGGGCCTGCCTGGAGGGCTGAGCTAGAATGTCCTGGGTCTGACCCGCCGGCTCCTCCCCACCGCCTGGCACAGAAACCCCCATCTGCAGTGGACTTCTCTGAACAAAGGTGTCTTTCTTGGGACACTTTACCTCCGGCCTGAAACAGGAGGGCAGCTTTGCTTCTGTCTGCCCCATTCTAGAAGTGATTCTTGCACTGTGATTGGAGACCTTCCCTGAGCCTGCCAGTGTGGGATTGCAGGAGCAGGTTGCACACGTGTGTGTGGGTATGTGCACACGTGCATGTGTACGTGTGGTGGTAATGGGGAGGATGTGTGGGGATTTAAAATAAGCCCTGTGCCTTTTGGACTGAAAAGAATGATTTTTCCAGCCAGAGCTCAGAGTGGATGTTCCACCCTGAAAAAGCCCCCCTTTCTGGCCTTTTCTTTCCTCACTCTTTAATCAAAGCAACAATGGCTGCAGTTGGGCAGCACCTGATATTTTGCAAGCACCTGGTATCCTTGGGTCTTCATAGCAAACCTGTGAGGCAGGTCAGGCAGGCAGAGGGAGGGTGGAGATGGAAGGAAGAGCATCCCGGCTGTGTGCCCTTGGGCAAGAGATCAGCTCCAACCCTGCCTCAGTTTACTCACCTGTAAAAGAAGGATACACCTATCCTGCCTCAAAGGGTTGTAGTGGGAAATAATGCAATTGTGAAATGATGTCATATAAAGTATTAGGTAAACATAAGGAATTTCTGTATCGTCTCATAGATGAAGAAATTGAGACCTAGAGATATGAGGAGTTTTATCTGAGATTGTACAGTGGCAAAAGTAGGACTAGAATCCAGGTCTCCCATTTCATGGTCAGTTACTTTACACCACCCCATATGCTCTTCTGGTACAAGTCAGATTCTTCACCATCATTTCAGTGGGCTGTGAGAGACAAAGCATTTGGATTTTTCCCAGGCTTGTCCAGGACTGGTGACTGTGACAGGACAGGTGACTGTCATTTTCTTATGCCCAATATGCTGGTTAACAAGCCTTGCTTCCCTGTTCTCTGCAGGGATAGTTGGTTGGGGTCTCTGGGCCTGGGCTTGGGAGCAGACAAGCCTTGCACGAAATCCTGGCCCTGCCACTTAGGCCCTGTGTGAGTTTGGGGCAGGTTACTTAACCTCTCTGAATCTTCATTTATTCTTTAAAAAGAAAAAAGCATTGAAAATTTTTATTAGATAAATTGTGCATTTACAGAACAATCATGCATAAAATATAAGATTTCCATTTACCACCCTATCAGTAACACCTTGCATTGGTATGGGACATTTGTTACAATTGATGATGGCACATTTTTATAATTGTACTCTTAACTGTAGCCCATAGTTTAAGTTAGGGTTCACGGTGTAGTGTAGTTCAGGTTTTTTGTTTTTTTTAAAATTTATATTCTGTTACCATATATACAGTCTAACATTTCCCTTTTTAATAATATTCATATATATATTTCAGTGCTGTTAATTGAGTTCATAATGTTGTGCTACTATGATCACTATCTGTTACCAAAACATTTCCATCATTCCAAATAGGATCCCTGTTCATTTTAAGCTTTAATTTCCCATTCCCTATCTCCATCCCATTCCCTAGTAACCTGTATTCTAGATTATGACTCTATAAGATTGCCTATTGTAATTGTTTCAAATTGGTGAATCATACAGTATCTGTGATTTTGTGTCTGGCTTATTCTCAACATGATGCCTTCATGGTTCATCCATGTTGTCACATGTATCAGAACTTCATTCCTTTTTACAGTTTAATAATATTCCATTGTATGTATATACCACATTTTATTTATTCACTCACCAGTTGATGAACACTTGGGTTGCTTCCAAATTTTGGCATTTGTGAATAATGTCACTATGAATATCAGTGCGCAAATATCTGTTCAAGTCCCTGCTTTCAATTGTTTTAGGTATATACCTAGTAGTGGGATTGCCAGGTCATATGGTAGTTCTATACTTAGCTTTCTGAGGAACCATCAAACTGTCTTCCACAGAGGCTGCACCATCTTACATTGCCACCAGCAGTGAATGAGAGTTTCTGTTTCTCTGCAACACTTGTTATTTTCCATATTTTTAATAGAGGACCTTCTAGTGGGTGTGGAAATGGTTTTGAATTGCATTTCCCTGATGGCTAATGTTGAGCATCTTTTCATGTGCTTTTTGGTCATCTTCTTTGGAGAGATGTCTATTCAAGTCTTTTGCCTATTTTTAAATTAGATTGTTTGTTTTTTTGTTGTTAAGTTGAAGGGTTTCTGGATATCATACCTTTGTTGGATATGTCGTTGACAAATATTTTCTCCCATTGTGTAGGTTGTCATTTTACTTTCATGATAAAGTCCTTTGAGGCACAGAAGTTTTTAATTTTGATGAGGTCTCATTTATCTAGTTTTTGTTTTGTTGCTTGGGTTTTGGGTGTAGTCTAAGAAATGATTGCCTAATATAAGGTCCTGAAGATTCTTCCCTACATTTTCTTCTAGAAGTTTGATAGTTCTATCTCTTATATTTAGTTCTTTGATCCATTTTAGGTTGATTTTTGTATAAGCTGTGAGGTAGAGTCCTTTTTTTTTTTCTTTTGCAAATGGAGATCTAATGTTCCCAGCACCATTTGTTGAAGAGATTATTCTTTTCCAATTGAGTACTCTTTGTCCCTTGTCAAAAACCAGTCAGCCATAAATGTGAGGGTTGATTTCTGAGCTCTCAATACTATTCCATTGGTCTAAATGTCTATCCTTTTGCTAGTACCATGCTGTTTTGATTACTGTGGCTTTGTAATAAGTTTTGAGATCAGGAAGTATGAGTTTTCCAACTTCATTGTTTTTCCAGATATCTTTAGTTATTCAGGGCTCCTTATCATTCATATAATTTAATTATTGACTTTTCCATTTCTGCAAAGAAGGTTGTTGGAATTTTGATTGGGATAGCATTGAATCTATACATTTGGGTAGGACTGACATCTTATAACAATACTTAGTCTTCCAATCCATGACCATGGAATGTCCTTCCATTTATTTTGGTTTTCTGTGCTTTCTTTTAGCAATATTTTTTAGTTTTCTGTATACAGCCCTTTATATCATTGGTTAGATTTATTCCTAGATATTTGGTTCTTTTAGTTGCTATTGTGAATGGAATTTTTTCTTTATTTCTTCTTCTGATTTATTGCTTGTATATAAAAACACTACTAATTTTTGAGTGTTGATC
>JAQZBX010065673.1:0-16238 GCA_029593785.1 Cabassous unicinctus | reverse complement strand
AGAACTGTGTGGGAGAGAGTGTGGTCTACAATGTGAACTATGGTCCATACTTAATGGCAAAGCCCCAGCATGTGTTTATCAATTGCAATTAATGTGCCACAGTAATGAAGGATGTTAATGTGGGAGTTTGTGTGAGGTGTGGGAAGTGGGGCATATGGGAATCCCTATATTTTTTGTGTAACATTTATGTAATCTAAGTATCTTTTTTAAAAAATTAAAAAATTTAAAGTAAACACTATCATGATTTTTTTCTAAATCTAACTAAAATACATGATTCATTCACTGATATGTACTGACGTTGACTTCCAGTGTTAAAACACAGGTGTCACATAGGGAAGTGTGAAAATATGCTCTTGATTAGCTTCCAATAGTAACTTAAATATATTCTTTGTTTGCTCTTCTGTATTGATATTGACTTACAAACAATTGTAAAATATAAGATTTCCATTGGATAATGTGAAAATATATTTTATTAGAATACAAATCTAAGTTCAATATATTCTTTATTCACTTTTATATTCTTGTTTTGACTTACAATGTTAAAACAGAGGATTCACACAGTGAACTGTGGAAAATTTACATTGATGAGTTTTGAAAACAAAGAAAAAGGCATCCTTTATTCATTGTTATGCACAGAGAGAAATGAAACATGTTAACACACAAGATTCACACATTGAACTGTGAAAAATTTTAGATTAGTTTCAAATAATAATTTAAATTCATGCTTTATTCACTGCTATGTTCTGATATTTATGTATAAACAATGTTAAAACACAGGATTCAAATAGTGAAGTGTGAAGGCAATATTTTGATTAGTTTCAGATATTAATTAAATTACATGCTTTACTCACTACTATGTACTGATATAGACTTACAATGTTAAAACCCAGAATTTACATAGTGAATTGTGAAAACATTGTGGATATTCATTTCCAAAACTAACAAAATACATGATTTGTTCACTACTCTCTATTCATATTGACTTACAAACAATTGGACAACACAGGATTCACATAATGAACTCTTATATCACTATCTTGATTAGTTTCCAAAACTAATTAACATGCTTTATTCATTGCTATGTATTGATATTGACTTACAATGTTAAAATGGATTCACGTAGTGAATATGAAAACACTATCTTGATTAGTTTCAAAAACTGAAATTCATGATTGATTCACTGCTTTGTACTGGTATTGTTTTATAAACAGTGTTAAAACGGAGGATTCACATAGTGAAGTGTGAAAACAGTATTTTGGTTAGCTTACAAAGCTAACTAATATGCATGCTATATTCAATGTTATGTGCTGATATTCACTTACAAATGATGTTAAATCATGAGAATAACATAGTAGATTGTGAGAATACTATCATGATTAATTACAATATATGCTTTATGTACTGTTATGTACTGATATTGACTTACAAAGGTTGATAAAACACAGGATTCATATAGTGAACAATGAAAACACCATTTCTAGATGCTTTCTTTTCAAAAGAGTCCCTCTTCCATGTCTCCTGGCCCCAAGTAATTCAGGGGAAGATGTCTTTGGGTGGCATCCACTGGAGATCCCTGTGGTGGAAGAAGGGAGAGCACTCTATTTGCTGGTAGCTGAGCAACAACTGAAAACTGCATCTCTGTGGGCCTACAAAGTGGAGAGGTAGCATGATCCTGCCTTGTCAGCCTCCAGACCTGGGGGCCAATTTGGAGCCAAGGGCTTGAAAGCTAACTTTTAGTTCCTTGAACAATTTATCCATTGCACTAAGCTCAGATGTATCTGGTAACTGGTGGCATTTGATTAGATTGTCTTGTCATTGTGTTGCCAATAATTTCTCTCTTTTTTTTTGTCATTTCTACCCCAACCCTTGGCTTACTGAACTCTGAAGCTCCCCACTTTGAAAGATTGACATCTTCCTAGTGATCTTATCTGTGGTAATTTAAGCCATTAAGGTGTGAGGAGTTCCCAAATAGGAATTTGATTATCTGGAAAGAATTATGACCACAATGGAAATTGAATAACTAAACCAATAATTTATTTCATTCTTAAAGATTATTAGGCCCAATAGTAAGAGCTGAAATAAAAAATTAGAATTTTGTTTTAATTAAATTCTATTATATTAGAATTATTATTTACACTTATAAATCTTTGTTTTCATACTCTCTCTTTCTTATAATGGACTAGAGTATATCTAACTTGACTTTACTCTCTTTTTTACAATTTACCATGTCTTTCAGTCTATTTTCTATTTTTCTTTATAGCTAAAAAAACCATTGATTATACACTTTGGCTAGATATATGATATGTGAATATATCTCAGTAAACCTTCTTGATAAACAAATAAATATTTGTGCAAGAATAACAAGAATAGCAGTTATGTACAGAAGGAGAAACAGAGAGATTGAGAGGGAAGGTATTTCCTTGTTTGTCTGTTTTTTCTTTATTATTATTGCAATTGAAATAATGAAGAGGTTTAATAATGATTAAAGTGCTAAATGCGCAACTCTGTGAATATACCAAACACCATTGATTGTACACTTTGGATAAATTGAATGATTTATTAAGATATGTCAATAAAATAGATTTCTTGAAAAAATAGGGTGGTTTGGGGGGAAATACACCAAAGGTGAGATATGGACTATAGTTATCAGTAATATTTTGACATTGCTCTTGCCTAGTTTATAACAAATGGATCACAACAATGCAAGGTTTTGGTGGAGGGGTGATGTATGGAAGCCCTGTATGATGTCATGCTTGTTTATTTTGAAAGCTCACAACTTTTACTATACACTTCATGTTTATGTATGTTCATGTAAGCCTGATGTCCTTCAATAAAAAATATATTAAATGAAAACTGGTGCTTAGAGTTATACACTCTCTAGTTCAGTCTTCCATTTGTAGCTCTTCGATGATGGAGGCTGTGATCATGGGTGCATAAAATGGAAGGCTGTACTTGTTGCCTGGATGTTTCAGACCTTGATTTTTATGAGCAATCCTATCTTCTGCCCAATTTCTGGTGAATAATTGAGGTCTATATATCCTTGTTCAGCCTACAAATGGCTTTTCCCTATTGTGTTTGGGAAGTGGCTTCCATACGCCGTAGGAGAGAGTATGAGGGTGGGGCCTGTTGGGCCTCTGTGTTTGTGTGTATATGTGTGAGTTTGTCTCTGTGTTTTCCCCTTATTTCTTTGTAAGAATACCTTTCATTTTATTTCAAATGCTTTCTAAAGAAGTATACTATGACATAACAGCATTTATTTATATATGGGTTACTGCATCAGAATCCCTTTAAACATGAGAACAACTCAAAGGTATGGAGACCAATCAGAAATGCCAGGAAATGGATGTGGCTCAAGCAATTGGGCTCAACTGAAATTGAATAAATAAACCAATAATTTATTTCATTCTTAGAGATTATTAAATTCAATAGCTACGGCTGTAATAAAAAAATTAAAATTATGTTATCATAGACTTCTATTATGTTACAACTGTTATTTACATTTTCAATGTTTCTTGCTCTACTGTCTATTTCTTATAATGGATTATATTAAATATAACCTGATCTTACACTCTCTTAAAATTTATAATTTCTCTCAGTCTATATCCTTTTTCATTTTACAATTTTACAATAAAGTTCTTGTTAACAACTTTTAATAAACCATTGATTTTACACTTGGCTAGACCATATGGTATGTGAATACATCTCAAAAAAACTCCTTAATAAACTAATAAATAATGGTGCAAGAATAGCCATAAAGAGAAGCTATATACAAGAGGAGAAATAGAGAGATTGAGAGGGGAGGCATTCCTTTGTGTGTTTGCATTTCTGGTTTTTGTTTATTATTATTTATGAAGTAATGAATACATTTTAGTAATGATTGAAGTGATGAATGCACAGCTATGTAATTATATCAAATACTACTGATTGTACCCTTTGCATAAATAGAGTGCTTTATTAATGTCTCAATAAAATTGATTAATTGATTAAATTTAGTATTAATATGGTCATGATGTCCTTGCCTAGTTTATAACAAATGTATCACCACAAAGCAAGGAGTTGCTGGAGGGGTGATGTACAGGACACCTGTATGATGTTACACTTATTTATTTTGTAAGTTCACAACTTTTACTATACACAGAATGCTTATGTATGCTCAGGTATGAATGATACGCTTCTACAAAAAACATATTTTAAAAAAGACGGTGTTGATACTCATACATGAATGTTTTGGATTTGCCTGTTTCTCTAATTGAGTCTTCTGTTTGTTGCACTTCAAAGTTGGAAGCTGTGATCATCTTGATGGAAAGCTGTATCCT
This sequence comes from Cabassous unicinctus, assembly GCA_029593785.1. NCBI lineage: Eukaryota > Metazoa > Chordata > Mammalia > Cingulata > Chlamyphoridae > Cabassous > Cabassous unicinctus. The sequence goes on along the minus strand of JAQZBX010065673.1, from coordinate 11,922 downwards.
CAGACTGGAGCATGCATCTCTTGACTTTTATGAGCTGACTTCTCCTGAAAACTGATGAATAGATTAGTTGGGCTTTATCTCCTTGTTAAGCCTACAGATGTCTTTATCCTGTTGGGTGTGGACAGGGTCTGCTGCATGCCATTGGGAGAGAGTTTTAGTCTGGAGTCTGTATATTGTGTGTTTGTGTGTGTGTGTCTGTGTGCTTTCCCCCTTATTTTTTTCTGTAATAATAATTTTCATTTTATTTCAAATTAACAAGTAGAATATGACATACAACCAGTTATTTTTATATGGGTAACTACATAAGAATCTTTATATACATAAGAAAAACTCAAAGCATATAGAGACAAATCAGAAATAATTTTTTGAAAGAAAAACTATAACTTGCTATATCATTAGCAGACAGTTTCATAAAATTATTCACAAAAATCTCCTCTAAATTACTGAATAAGAATGGATTTATTAAAAAATTAAGGACTCAGAGAAAAACATTTGGAGCTAGCTTATCGTTATTCTAACAGTTAGTGTAGTTAACATTATTGAATTAACTAAAAAAAGATGGCTTATACCAAATTTTTTGTACAAAATGCATTGAAGAATAAATGTAATCATTGAGGCGTCTCATTTTTAAAGACTATACTTTTCAAAAGAGCTAAAAAGCTTATATTTTCAAGTAGTGTGTAGTTTATATTTTGAGCAATGCTTTCATTCTTAGGAAATAATTTATATTAAAATGATAATAGATATTTAACACTTATTTTCAAAGTTTATATTTAGGTTTTTCTATTTTAAATACAACAAATATGTGCATGAAAACATATCATCAAAATCTTACTACTAACTAGAATCCATATATTTTTCAATATATATTTATTACAGAATGTGAACTTAGAAAGCAATCATGCCCATTTGTAGGCTTCACATACAACCACCCTCCAGGAACACAGCACATAGTGATGGAATATTTGACATGGATTATAAGATAATATCATCAGGCTATGACTACTAACCATGACCAATAGGGTATATTTGGCACACTTTGTCCATACGCCTCCATTATCAACATGTCACACTTGGTGTGGTGGTGTGTGTTTTTCTGTGTTGGTTTCTGATGTGTTTACTCCCCCTCCCCCGCCATAATCATCAGTTTAACTAGTGGTTTATCCATTTTTCTTATGTATTTGGACCACTACCACAAAACAGAATTAGAGCTTCATGACACTGTTTCTAGGATGGGCTTATTTTCTATTTCATTCATGTCTACTCTATTCAGCCTGGCCTTCATTCTAGGAGAATTTTTTTTTAAGTTTCCCTCCCCCATGCCCCCTTTCCCCAACCCACCTGGGTGGTGGATATGTTCAGACCATGTCCACCAGGGAACCCCACAGTGGAGGAGGGGTGTGCCGACTCCCCACAGCAGTTGTCTGACACCACCCAGTAGTCACATTTCCATGGGCCTAATTCAAGGGTAGCATGCTTCTGCCTTTAAAGCCTCCTCTGCTGGGAGCCATTTTGGAACCCAGGGACTGAAGGTCAATTTAGCATTCCTTGAATAGGTTATCCTTTCCTGGGCAAGCAAGGTTGTAGCTGGTATCACATGAGTTTTGATAGACTGTCTCATCATTAAGTTTTAAATATTTTCTCCCTTTTGTTGTCATTTCTTCTTTGACCCTTGGCTCCTGATATCTGAGGAGCTTCATTTTGAAACGTGGAGGTTTTTCTTGTGATCTTATTAGGATCAAATTCTAGTTTAGTTCATCACTCTTCTGAGACTTACTCTGCCTGGTTGTACTTATTTGAAATTTGTTAAGAATGGTTTTGACCTAACATAAGGACCCTGCTAGCCATGTTCCAGGGAGACTTGAAAAGAGCAGGAATCTATTCTTTTAAGCAGTGAAGGCTCTAATAAGCTTGTTCATGATCTTCACTGTCCTTCTGGACATTTTTCTCCATTTTTATTCTCTCTCTTTCTCCCTCTCCTGTACACCCTCTCTCTTTGGTTGTTTGCTGTGATGCTAATTGAAAGAGTGATGTGATCATCAGTATTCTGTAAGTTCCTTCATACAAAATCAACACTTGCTTTTAATTGGGGAGGACTGCAGAAGAGAGATGTTTTTGGATATTTCATTTTTCTTTTGTGCTTTCTAATGCATACTCCTTAATTAAAATAGTTCATCTGGATCAATAATGATTTCACAGGAACACTGTTGAAAATGATTTTGAGATTTCTTGCTCCATAAAATTATGAGTTGGCATATGATCTGCAGAAATTCATTCCAATAAGATATGAAGAATTCTCAAATAGGAACTTGATTATCCAAAATGAATTTTGGACTAAATGGTAATTAATTAAGTTACTAAACCAATAATTTAGTTCATTAATAGAGATTAGGGCCAATAGTTAGGAATGTAACATAAAAATTAGAATTATGTTATCATTAATTTCTATTTTGTTAGAATCATATTTACATTTTATATGTTTCTTGCTCTATTGTCTATTTCTTATAAAGGATTGTATTAAATCTAACCTGGCCTTAAAATCTCTTTTAAAATTTATAATTTCTCTCAAAGAATTTTCTCTTTTGTTTTACAATTTTAAAATAAATGTCTTATTTACAGCTTAAAAAAAAACATTGAATTTACACTTTGGCTAGACCATATGGTATGTGAATATATCTCAATAATACTGCTTACTAAACTAATTAATAATGGTGCATGAATAACCAGAAAGAGAAGTTATGTACAGCAAGGGAAACAGAGAAATGCAGAGGGGAGGCATTTCTTTGTGTGTTTGTGTGTCTGGTTTTTGTTTATTATGTATGAAATAATGAAAATGCTTTAATAATGATTGTAGTAATGAATGCAGAGCTATGAGATGATCCAAATACCATTTGTATCCTTTACATAAATTGTATGCTTTATTAATATGTCTCAATAAATTAATGAGTTTTAAAAAAATAAGGTGGGTTGGGGCAAAATACACCAAATGTAAGATATGAACTATAGTTAGTTATAATATTTTCACAATGTTCTTGTATAGTTTGTAACAAATGTATCACCACAAAGCAAGGAGTTGTTGGAGGGTTGTTTTATGGGACGCCTGTATGATGTTATGTGTGTTTATTTTTTTATGTTCACAACTTTTACTATACACAGAATATCTATGTATGATCAGATATGATTGATTCACTTCCTTAAAAATATATTTAAGAAAAGAGGATGTTGATAGTCATACATCAAAATTTTAGCTTTACCTATTTCTCTATACAGGTCTTCCATTTTTTGCTCTTCAAAGTTGGAGAATGTGATCATGGGTGCATCGAGATGGATGGCTATACACTCAGACTTGAGGGTGTGTCTTTATTTCCTTGTTCAGCCTTTGATGGCTTTTCACTCTTAGGTGTGGGCAGGGGCTTCTGCAGGCCACTGGGAGAGAGTTTGAGTTTTGGATCTGTGCATAATGTGTTTGAGTGTCAGTATGTCTGTGTGCTTTCCCTTTACTTTTTTATGTAATAATAAATTTCATTTTATTTCAAATAATTGTAAGCAAGTAGAATATGACATAATAACATTCATTTTTATATGGGTAATCACATCAAAATCCCTATATAAATGAGAAAAACACAAAGAATATACAGACAAATCAGAAATGCTTTCTTTGAATTTGGGAGTCACCCAATTATGTGGTATCGTGATTAATGAAAACAGCTTATAATTGAATATATCTAATTAGGCATAGGGGGTTTCTTCTCTTCTTGCATAATGTACAAGAGGTGTGAAAATGGGCAATTTAGGAAGATTTTTTTAATGTTTGTATGTATTTGCCTAGCAACTCAGATTGCTGAAGAAGTGGAAAGATGAGGTAAAGAAAATTTGCAAGAAGGCAGTCATGATAGATGTGTGGTAGGACTTCCATTTCCTTGAATATCTGCAAAGAGGATGTGTAATGAGGAATAATTTCACTTTTGTTCCTTTAAAAACAAATGCAAAACCAACTGGCTTCATAACATGCACACTGTAAAATGAAAATCTTTACATCAGGAGAGGGGTACTGATGTATTGGGGACCACAGGATAGAGCATTCATTGTGTATGAAAAAAGACAGGATTCCTGTGGACAACAGTACATACATAAGAGGCAAACAAAGGGATCCATGGGTTTGGGAGGGGCAGGGCTTTGGGGGTTGGGTCAGACAAAGGCAGGAAATGCTGGCAGGCAGCGAGGAGTATGACCAGGACCACCGGATCAAACCCAAGCCCAACGCCCTCTTATATAACTTTCCCTCATTATTTCAGGTGGTGTATGTCAATTATACCACTGTGACCAGGCTGCAAATAGATACATAGCTTCTTGAAGAACCCGCAGACTTCCATGTGGCAGCAGTGCCATTTACCATTTAACACTCACTGGCACTGAATGAGTATACCTCTGCCTTTCTCCACATCCTCTCCAACACCTGCGGGTACGTCTTTTTTAATTTTCGCTTTTTGTACCTTTATTTACAAAGCACATTAAAAGCAAACAATCAAACAAACAAATAAAAAACACACACACACACCAGATGTTTACCAAATTGCAAGTAGAGAAGCTCCAAAAAAATTTCCTTCTCTTTATTTTGTTGCTTTAGGATATCTCTTGTCCATGGTATCAAAAAATTCCAGGCTTCTGGATTCCAGCAACTTGAAAAAGAGCAGTGGGATCATGACTGGCAATAAGACCTGCTCAAAATCAATGACCAGAAAGACACATGAGTTGATGATAATTTAGAAAGAAAGACTTCCATTCATTTTATATCAGGTTCCCATGCAAAGAAGGGGCATCATGCGAAATGGAAAGAGAATTAAAATGAAGAAGGCTTTTAGATAAAAGTACTTGGGTTTGTTGTCTCCTGGCAGAATGCCCAAGAGATGCTGACCTGGGCCATCTAGCCACCTCTGATTCTGTTTGAAGATATTCTGCTCAGAAACATTGTCTGGTGAGAAAGCTGCAAGGTGAAGTAAACAAAATGCATGAGCAGGTAGTTATAGCTGTGTGATATGGCTTTCTATTTCTTTTGAATAGCCCCAAGTAAAATGTAAAATGAAGAAAATAATGTATCTTTTATTATCTTAAGGAGAAAAGGCAAAGGAATGTGGCATCCTAACCCTGTCACGATCACCACAAAGAGGGAATTCAGCCCAGAGTAACAGATTGAGTAGGAGCCACCGGATATAAAAGTACTTGGGTCTGAAACAGTCCACAACCCCTGTCAACAATACCAGATGGTATCCAGGAGTGAGGGCTTGCATTGATCTCAGTTGCTTCCTCACGAGAATATGCCTCAGGGGATTCCAGAGGTTTTACAGATATGTGAGGAAGGCAAGGCTTCTCAAGTCTTTCAGGAAAATATCTCATCTTGTTTTTAAACTGGATTACAACTTTTGAAAAGTAACAAGAGAATGATTGTTTTCCACTAACCGACACATTTTCAGGTGAGCAAGTATCCCAGGTGCACCAACTGAATGTTTCTTGTGAGGCCTCAATCATTGACTTGCAACTTGATCCTTATGCTTTTGGCTAGAAATGAGTGAATTTAGTCGAATTTCTGTCTTAAAGGGGATCTGGCCATTTTTGCAGTGAAATGTCTGGTACCCGATTCCCAGCCTCTTATGACCAATGCACCTCTTGTATCTTGATTAGGGTTCTAGAATTGGAATTCATTGGACCAACCTCTTGACCGTGGTCTGGCATTTCAATTCTGAGTTGTGTGCCTCTAGCCTGAAGGTAAGTCATCGCAGTTTGCCGAATGTATGACAAAAAGAATTTTTGCAAGTGCTCTGGGCATGGTATGCTTTGTGCTCTTCTGATTCCCAGAGGGCACTGGAGCTGCATTTGTGTTCTTGGAAGGCAAAGTGGCTATTCCCAGAGGTGGCAGGGGTGTTGTGTCATATTTGAGGAAAAAACAAACTCCTTCCTTAACTTAATGGCTGACTAGTTGTGCTGGTGGCTTTTACATTCCCTTCCAAATTTCTGTCTATTCAAGGCCAAGGCAGGAGTTCTAAAGAGAATGACCATGCCTCCACCCCACATCCCATGCCCCTTCCACCCCCCACATGTCCTGGGTGTTTGGGAGCTCAGCTCTGGATTCTGATTGATTTCACTATTGCAGCCTGCCTGTCATAGTGACAAGATTGCAGAATGAAGGGTACGCTTCATTTCCAGAAGAGAAAATCAAAGGACAACAGAAGCATCTCCAGCTCTCCAGCCCACACATGACACTCCACCTGTTTTCTGAGTGCCACCCCACAACCACCCAAGGCCCTGAAATGAGTCTGAGCTGGCCAAAGAGAGAGGCGCAAGGGAGGTTGTCTGTGACACACCAGATTTTGGGGTCCCCCAAGACATTGTCCAGACCACCACACCCTCCTTGGGAGGAGGGGCTAGCCATCCCATTCATGATATGCCCTCCTTATTTCTTGGGCCCTGTTATGGCCAGTTTAATTTAGGTCCACAAGTTGTACACATTGGGGTTTCCCCGGGTTTGCTGAGTCCCAGTTGTTACTGGGGCTATGCTTTGTCTTCCGTGTGGTCGGGAATTGGGCCTTCTCTTTGGGGTGAATGTGCAGGGCCTCGGACACCCATTTTCAGGGGATATATTTGGAGTGCTGAGGGGAGGGTGAATGGCTGCCAAGGAGGTCCTCCTGGGTAGCAGGCACATCCTACCACACCCGACGTGGGTCCCTCTCCCATGGAACCATCCTTTCTTTGAGTCAAGTGGCAGATGTACATCATTACCTTGGGAACATCACTGTTTCCTCCATACGTAGCTTCCAGAGATCTTGCCATGCTGTCTTTCAGAGCTGCAGCAGTATGGTACATTTTCCAATCCTACCAACAGAAAATGAGTGCTTCTTTGTCTACCTCCAGATCCTCTCCTGCCTTAGTCTTCTACTCTTAATTAAAAAACTAGGGGAAATTTGGACAAGTTTGTAAGTCCATCGCCAAGCTATATGTGTTCTAGGCAGAATTTCTGAAGAGCTTCGGCACATTTCGGAGTAGTTATCTTGGAAATCCTGGCTTTCTGCTAGGCAAGTTTCAGTTTCCTTCCTTGCTTTCACAGCCTGTTTTTGAAACTGGGGTCACCTGACTCTTGTGGTCCAAGTAAATACAGTACCCATTCAGATTGGCCCATGTTCACTGGTGGTGAGGCAGCTTTTCCAACCAAACATTTCCCTTGGCTGCAGAGTATACAGGGCAGCATTGACCTGTAAAAGGGTTGTGGGCCACCCACCCTACAACATGGAAGTCTTTGTACAATAGTTTTATTCTTTATCTGAGGGGAGATCGGGGGCCTCTGAGGGGCCCCAAGTGGGGGGTGACGGGTGTGGAGGACGAACGCGGCGCAGAGAGAGACGACCGCGGAGACAAGGCTGATGGCGCAGGTCTGTTTATTCAGGAAGTGCAACACCTTTTATAGGGCATAGGGGGATGTGGCGGTTGTTGATTGGCAGGCGCAGAAGCGGCGGGAAGATTGTGGCGCGAACAGGGAGAAGGGTAAGGATTGGTGGGTTCAGGGATGAATGGTGGTTGGGCATTGGTGGTTTTTCGCTGCCGGCGGTTAAGAGACGCGGGCTTTTCTTAGCTTAGGCTGCTCTTAGCCTTAACGGCCATGTTAAAGGGGGTTGGGAGGGGGTGTCAGGGCTGATAGGGTGCCGGAAGAGTTAAAGGGAGTAGGAGCAGGAAAGATGTTTTCTATATCCTACAACATTTATCTTTAGTACATTTGTGCATTTGGGAGCCACCCAATTATGTGGTATCCTGACTAATGAAAATAACTTACAAATGAAGATATCTACTTAGGCATAAGGGGGTTTCTTGTCTTCTGGCAGAATGCACAAGAGGTGTGGAAATGGGCAATTTACGAAGCCCTTTTTAATGTCTGTATGTATTTGCCTAGCAATTCAGACTGCTGAAGAAGTGGCAAGAGGAGGTAAAGAAAATTGGCAGGATGGTAGTCATGATACCTGTGTAGTAGGACTTCTTTTTCCTTTTTAATATCCCTAAAGAGGATGTGAAATGAGGACTATAATTTATCTTTCCTTCTTTAAAGGGCAAATGCAAAACCTAGTGTCTTTGTAACATGCACACTGTAAAATGCAAATATTTATTACAGGAAAGGGGTACCAATGTGTTGGGAACCAAAGGATCGAGCATTCCTTGTGTCTGAAAGAGGACAGGATACCTCTGGACAACAGTACATGCATCAGAGGCAACCATGGCCATCTGTGGCATTAGGAGGGGCAGGGCTTTGGTGGTTGAGTCAGACAATGGCAGGAAGTGACAGTGGCTGGCCAGGGGTGTGACCAAGTCCACCAGATCGAACCTAGGTCCAAGTTCCTCTTACAGATCCCTCCCACTTTACTTCAGGTGGTGTATGTCAATCATGCTGCTGTGACCTGGCTGCAACCAGATATGAAGCTTCTTGTAGACCCCGCAGTCTTCCACGTGGCAGTGGCAGCATCCACCATTTTACAATCTTGCTGGCACTGAATGAGCATCCCTCTGCCTTTCTCCACATCCTCTCCAACACTTGCAGGTATGTTTGAAAGGATTTTTAAAAATTTTTACTCTTTGTACCTTTATTGACAATGCACATTTAAAACAAACAATAAAACAAACAAATGAAAACACACAAACATACATCATATTTTACCAGATTGCACTTAGAGATAGTCCATCAAAAGCTCCTTCTCTCTATTTTATTGCTTTAGGATACCTCTAGGCCAGGGGACCAAAAAATTCCAGCCTTGGGGATCCTGGCAACTTAAAAAAGAGGAGTGGGTTCACGCCTGCAAGACGACCTGCCTAAAAGTCAATGAATGGAAAGACACACAGTTCGATGATAATTCAAAAAGAAAGACTTCCGTTCATTTTATATCAAGACCCACCCAATGAAGGGGCATCATGAGAAAAGAAAAGAGAATTAAAATGCAGAAGGCTATTACATGAAAGTACTTGTGTTTGTTGTCTTCTCACAGAATGCCTGAGAGGTGCTGAGCTGGGCCATCTACCAGCTCTGCTTTTGTTTGAAGATATTCTGCTCAGAAACATTGCCTGGTGAGGAAGCTTCAAGGTGAGTTACAGAGAATGCACAGAGCATATAATCATAGCAGTGTGAAATGGCTATTTTTTTAAATAGCTCCAATAAAATGTAAAATGAAGAAAATAATGTATTTTTATTATCTTAAGGAGAAAGGCAAAGAATGTGGCTTCCTAACTGTGTCATGGTCCCTGCAAATATAGATTTCAGCTGAGATTTACAGATCTACCAGGAGCCACTGGATATAAAAGTACTTGGGTCTGAAAGAGTCCACAATCTCTGTCAACAATCCCAGATGGTATACAGGAATAAGTACTTGTGTTCATCTGAGTTGCTTCTGTACGAGAATATGTCTCAGGGGATTCCAGAGATTTTATAGATGTGCAATGAAGGCCGTGCTTTTCAAGCCTGTCAGGAAAATATCTCATTTGGTTTTTATGCCTGATCAAAACTTTTGCAAAGTATTCAGAGAATGATTATTTCCCATGACCAACACATTTTCAGGCAAGCAAGCATCCCGGACACAGCAATTGAATGTTTCTTGTGAGGGTGTGATTTTGGCCTCAATCTTTGCCCTGCAACTTGATCCATATGCCTTTGGCTAGAAAGGCATGGGTTTGGTGAATTTTCGGCTTAAAGGGGATCTGGTCATTTTTGCAGTGAAATATCAGGTACCCTATTCCCAGTACCTTATGACAAGTCTGTCACTTGAATCTTGTTCATGATTCTAGGAATGGAATTCATTGAACCAACCACGTTAACAGAGCTCTAACCTTGGTCTTGTGATTCGATCCTGAGTTGTGTGCCTCTAGCCTGAAGTTAAGTCACCAAGGTTTTCAGAGTGTATGATAAAGTGAATTTTTGCAGGTGCTCTGGGCGTGGTATGCTTTGTGTTCTTCTGATTCCCAGAGTGCGCCAGAGCTGCGTATGTGCTCTTGGAAGGTAAAGTGGCTGTTCCCAGAGGTGGCAGGGGTGTTGTGTCATATTTGAGGAGAAACAAGTTGCTTCCTGAGTTTGATGGGTGACTATTGGTGCTGGTGGTTTTTACATTCCCTTCCAAATTTCTGTCCCTTCAAGGCCATGGTAGGAAATCTAAAGAAGATGACCATGCCTCTGCCCCACACCCCATGACCCTTCCACCCACCACATGCCTGTGGTGTTTGGGATATCACCCTTGGATTCTGATTGGTTTCACTTTTGCAGCCTGCCCATCCTGGTGACCAGATTGCAGAATGAATGGCAAGGTTCATTTCCAGAAGAGAAAATCAATGACAACAGAAGCATCCCAGGCCCTCCATCCCACACCCAACACTCCACCTATTTTATAAGTGCCCCACCATCACCACCCAGGACCCTGAATCCAGTCTGAGCTGGCCAAAGAGATAGGCCCAATGGAGGTTGTCTGTGACCCACCAGATCCTGAGGTTTCCTCAAGACATTGTTCAAGACCACCCTACCCCTTGGGAGGAGGGGACAGTCATCCCTTTCATGATACATCCTCCATGTTTCTCAGGGGCCCCATAATCACTCCTTTAATTTTGGCCCACAAGTTGTACCCTCTGGGGTTTTGCTGTGTTTGGTGAGTCCCATTTGTGACTGCGGCTATGCTTTCTGTTCCCTGTGTTTGGGAATTGGTTCTGCTCTTTGGGGCAGATGTGCATAGCCCTGGAGATACATTTTCAGGACTTATGTATAAGGTCATGTGGAGAAGGGAAGGGCTGCCAAGGAGGTAGCAGCCACACTCAACAGACCCATTGTGGGTCCCTCTCTCTCAAGGAACCATCCTTTCTTTGTGTCAAATGACAGTTATAATTGATGTCCTTGGGAACATGGCTTTTTCCTCCATACATAGCTTCCAGAGACCTTGCCATGCTGTCTTTCACAGCTGCAGTGGTATGGGCCATTTTCCAATCCCACCAGCAGAGAATGAGTGCTTCCTTGTCTACCTCCAGATCCTCTCCTGCCCCAGTCTTCTTTTTTTTCTTAATGCACAGGTTTATGAAGAGGTATCCCGGGTTTTTATAAGTTAGTACTCATATTTATACTTAGGGTTTTGTTTTTTTTTACTTTATTTTGTACACTTAATAATTGAAAATATAAACAATTAAAAATTAAAAAGTAAACACAGATGAATATAAATATATATGTTTCTCAATTAAATGTACTGGATACATGTAAAAAATTTTTTGAATCAATATGTTACCCAATATATTGTATCATATTAACACATTCATACAGTATTTGTCCTTTTGTGTCTGGCTTGCTTTGTTCAACATAATGTCCTCCAGGTTCATCCATGTTGTCATATGCTTTATGACTTCATTTCTTCTTAAAGCTGCATAACATTCCATCCTGTGAATAGACCACAGTTTGTTTATGAATTTATCTGCTCATGGACACCTGGGTTGTTTCCAACTTCTGGCAATTGTGAACAATGTCGCTATGAACATCAGTGTGCAGATGTCTGTTTGTGTCACTGCTCCCAGCTCTTCTGGGTATATATATAGTAGTGGTATTGCTGGGTCATGTGGCAAGTATATATTCAACTTCTTTAGGAACTGCTGAACAGTCCTCTACAGTGGCTGTACCATTCTGCATTCCCACCAGCAGTGAATAAGTGTGCCTATCTCTCCACAATCTCTCCAACACTTTTAATACTCTGTCTTTTTAATATTGGCCATTCTGATAGGTGTGAAATGCTATCTCATAGTTTTGATTTTCATTTCCCTAATCATTAGTGATGTTAGGCATTATTTCATGAGTTTTCTTGCCAGTTGTACTTCTTCATTGGACAAATGTCTATTCACATCTTTTGCCCATTTTTTAATTGGGTCGTTTGTCTT